>VYXD01001094.1:23103-88408 GCA_013397195.1 Hylia prasina | reverse complement strand
CGGGGAGCGGCTTCACCGAGCGCGGCGGGTCGGGCCGGGGCCTCCGCGGGGCCGAGCCGCCGGTGCCGCTGTTCCCCACAGCCCCCGGGACGGAGGGTCAGGGATCTCCGAGCCGTGGGCTCCGGAGGATTTGCCTCCTGGGGGCTCTGCCGGTTTCTTCCCGTGTTTTCAGTGTGATAGAATCCCACATCCCCCGGTGGCAGATCGGGCTGCGCTTCTTCCCCCCACCTTCCCTCCAGCTGCTCTCTTTTGTTTTCCCCTGGCTCTTACAGCAGATGCATTGAATATTCATTCCTTGTCTGCCTACTCCAAGGCAGTCCTGGATTTATAAACCCCTCTCCTTCAGCCGTTTTTTTCTTTTTGTTTCTTTCCAGTCTCTTCCATTATTCAGTGTTCATCATCTTTGTCTCCCTTCTTTGTGTGTTTTCTGTTAGTTTTGTGTTGGGGAAGCAGCGTGCAGCAGCATCCCGGACGCTGTGACATTGATTTATATGATAGCATAATGAAGTTTTCTCTTCCTTTCCCAAAAGATCTCTTTACCTTTTCGTCTAAGCACTCTTTGTTAAACCCTCATTAGTCTCTGTAATCACTCAGTGTCACGAGGCCCTCATCATTATTTGTCTCTGCTACATCAGTACTTGCAGAGCACAGTTCCTGCTCCCTCTTTCAGCCCTCTCATTTTTACTGAATACTTACCCTAGGGAAAACTCTAACTCGCCCTGTGGTGGCTCAGGGTCTACAGACACCTGTTAAAGGACTGCAGCTGAATGTCTTCTGAGTGCCCAAGCAGGTTCCTGCAGGGTCTCCCTCACTCACTTACTTGCTGACATCTTAAAAAAACCCCTCTTTATAGATCTGTGAATATGTTTCCCCCTGCCGCAATGTAAGTTTGTTTGGGTTTTTTAAGTATTTGTCTTTTATGCAATTTCTATCAGTTTGCTCAGAACTGCTGTCAAAGTACTGGTCTGTCTACAGATGTCTACTGGAATATGCTTAAAACTCTGGAATACCCTTAAAGCATGGCATTTGCCATCTGCCAGTTATTACGTGTTAAGGCAGTGTTGGAGAAGTGACTTTCTGCATGTATTGATACAGTTCCTTCTGAATTGAGGGATTCAGTTCATGCCAAAGGGGTTTTTGAACCCTAGGGTGAATATTACCTGAACTTGGTGGTTGTTACTGTTTATTTTCTTGGCTTTTATAGTTCTTACAGACAGTTCAGTTTCAGAGAGTTTCTCAGCCTTGTTCTTCATAATTTGAGATTTCAGCTCCCATTTCGTCCCCAAATTCTGCTGTGATGGAGAGGGATGCACTGATGTTTTTTTCCCTCTGCCCTGCCCTTACCTTCTTTGAATGACTCTTCCCTACCTTGATATTCACCTGATCCTGCAGGTTCTGTCAGACAAGATGGCTTTTCTCATGCATGTGCTTTGTTTCTCTGACTCAGGAGAGTCTGTTCTCACTGCCAGAATATTTTCTGGCTGACAAATAAGTCAGCAAGGCTAAATCTGACAGCACTGGTGAAGGGAGGAGGCTATTGCCAGTCCCTTGGCTGAACCCTGTACCATGGATCACCCCGGGCTGGAGCCCCAGGAGCAGCTGAGGGAGCTGGGAAAGGGGCTCAGCCTGGAGAAAAGGAGGCTCAGGGGGGGACCTTGTGGCTCTGCACAACTCCCTGACAGGAGGGGACAGCTGGGGGGGGTCAGGCTCTGCTCCCAGGGAACAGGGACAGGAGGAGAGGGAACGGCCTCAGGCTGGGCCAGGGGAGGCTCAGGGTGGACACCAGGATAAATTTCCCCATGGAAAGGGTGGTCAGGCCTTGGCAGGGGCTGCCCAGGGAGGTTTGGAGTGCCCATCCCTGGAGGTGTCCCAAGGAAGGACTGGATGTGGCACTCAGTGCTCTGGGCTGGGGACAAGGTGAATATCAGGCGCTGCTGGGACTAGATGGGCTTGGAGGTTTTTCCAAATGCAGTGATTCTGGGATTCTGTGAAATACCAGTTTGACACTTAGTGTGAGCAAGGTGATTGAAAAACAGAAAAGTCTCAGAAACATTTCCACAGGCTATCCACAGTTAAATGTGGGTTTCACTGCAGACCTGAAATCTTCCAAGCACTGGGACCCTTGAGGTGCCGTGGGTTGGGTGGAGCATCGCAAGATTTCTGCGTGCTGATTGGTGTCAGACTCTGCAGTGAACTTTATTCCATGGATGATAAGGGATGAGGTTCACGTGAGAGGTGATTTCAGAATTTTCTTTGTAGCAAAAAATGAGACATCCTTGGTAGCCTGGGCTTGAGTGTGAGCTCTTGGAGCTTTCAGGCTTTCAGCAGAAGAGCCACAAATATAGATGTAGATAAAACCTATGTCTTTCAAGCCAAAAATGGGTTAAAAATCACATCCTAGATACGGTGCTTAGACACTACCCTAATGACTGGCTGTACACGGAGCTCTGACCTCATCCCATAGAACCCTCAGCACTGAAGGTGTTCAGAGTGAAATGAGGAACCTCATGTCCAAGGAGAGGTCAGCTAAAGGCTAAGGCTGAGATGGATTCATGAAGTCCTACTGCTTCCTCATGGTACAGGTTTGCTTTGATGATCTTAAAGGTCTGTCCCTAAAATCTGTTTATCAAAAATAAATTTACAGTTAATGTTTTAAATCTTGCCAAGGCCCTTCTTCTTCTGTGTGTGTCTCAGTCCTTGCCCTGCAGTCAGGGCTTATTCTGGGCAATGTCAACTATCAGCCAAGAGCAAAAATTCAGAGGATTAAGGCGTGTTTGTCTGTGACCCAAATGAAAAGGCATTCTGTTAGAGACTTGTGTTCAAATGTATATAGAAAGTGTCTCATCTGGTTTGGTGGTGGCAAATAAGCCATTGGCACTGCTGCCATTTCAGCCCTTCCCAGCTACCAGCAGTGGTGGGATGCTGCATTTGTTGGTGATATTTGTCTGCTCTTCCCTGCCCTTAGATTCTGATATCTTCACTTATTTCTGCCCTTTGTGGACTGTGTTCTCCCTTCTCCTCTCTGTGTCACTTTGGGGAGGGCCATGAAAGGTATTGCTGCTGCCTCTCATTGAGTCATTACATAAGGCACAAATGGGAGCTTGGATCTGAGAGCTTCCAGGAGCCCACTGTTCCTTGGGGGCACTTCAGTCAAGCTGGGCTGGTTGGCACTGGGCTCCAGGAGATTCCCAGCACAGAGATCCCTGGCAAGGTGTCCAGCTTTCTCCGTGTCACGTGGTGCAGCTCAGAGATCAGGAGTTCCCTGTGGAGCACTGCTTTCTTGGGTGGTACTGCCAGGAAAGTCCCTTTTCCCTTAGTGTGCTCTGTAGGCTCAGGATGTTCCTGAGCTCTCTGGCATCTCTTTTGCTTTCAGGTGGAAGCAGGTGTGCAACCACTGGGACCTGCCTCTGAAGGACATGAAAATTTTCCTCCCAAAAATGCGGTAACAAACCAGGAGAGCAGCAAACAGATACAGCAGCTGGTGAGTTGTGAACCTGGTTTGGGGGAAGGAGTGTGCTACTTTCTTATTTTTGTTGGGGGTTTCACATGTGCAGTCCAGGTAGAGATTTTGGGGACCGAAGTCTTTTTAGGTGCAGGTGCTCTGCAGAAGTGGGAAGCTCAGGGAATCAGTAGGAAAACACAGGCCATCTGCATGCATTGTTGGGTGGCAGCTGCAGGTGCTGGGCTGGCAGGGGAATATGTCACACTCAAATGAGAGGGAAACATGCCAGTAGGTTCTGTGCTGTGTTTGGTTTAGACTTACTTGAACTGGGGAGAGATGTGGATGAGGAATGTGTCCCTTGTGAATTATTCCACCAATTAAGACAGTGCACAGGGAGGTTTAGCAGCACCTGTTGATCATGTCTGTGATCTGTTAGGTGTCACTGGAATTAGAATAGGAGCTAAAATAGCACAGCTGGTGTTTAAAGATGAAAATTTTACACAGCTCTGTTGTTCTGTCCCCCACACCTTGTCCTCTCTGCTGTTCTGTATAAATAGGAGCAGTCCATGCATGTGGGAGCAGAACTGTTTCCAGACTGAACGCTTGGAGAAGAGAGGAATAGTTGTTTTATTTTTTGATTTTTGTAACTTTTAGAAAAATCTCCCTTGGTTTCTACATTGTTTAAGTTTGTCACAAAATGATTTTCGTAAGAAAATAAAAATAACTAATACAGCACTGGGTCTGAGAGGCTGGGCTTGAATTTCATATGCACTGTAAGAGTGTAGTCTTGCTGATCTAATTCTGCTTGTTTCGTGCAGGAAGTTGAACTCAAGAAAAAGCGCAAAAAATGTGAAAACCTTGAGCATGAAGTGAGGAAAAAGCATAAAAGATGCAAAGAACTAGTAAGTGTTCTTGTTGCCTACTGTTATGAGCATAATGAAAGAATAGGAGCTAAGCTGTTGTGTGCCTCTTTTGGTTTCTCTTCAGTTCATCTTAATAAGGAGTGACCAGTGTTTCTGTTTATTTGAACAGTGTCACAAATTTGGGGCTCCAGCCCTTAAGACTGAGATTGTTTATTTAGTCTTTCAGCTACCTGTGGGCTGAGTACAGCTACACAAATCACTGGATGAAATGCTAATTTGGGGAGATAGTTAACCATTTTCACAGGCACTCCAGAAAGGTATTGAAATGGTAATAACATCATCCCACTGTCATTTTCTTGTGCTTCTTGTTGGCTGAAATCCTGTTTTAATTCCAGGGAGGTTTTGCAGCTCGTAGCAGAACATCTGGATTTCTCCCTTCTATTTCTGCTTTGCTCACGAGATCACAGACTGGTTTGGGTTGGAAGAGATCTTAAAGGTCATCCAGGTCCAACCCCATCATCCGGCTCGGGGCTGGGTTCTTTTCGAGCAGTGCTGCTCACTATTGCTTCTCAGCTTTCAAGCAGCATCCCACCAGCATCCTGCACCATCAGGAAACAGGAGCAGTGGAGCTGCTCTGCAGGATAATCTGAGGGAATTAGGCAGAGGGCCTTGGTGTAATTCTTGCTCTTTCTGGACAGGAGATCCAGCTGCAGGAGGTACAGAGTGAAAATGCACGACTGGCCGAAGAGAACTTGCAGTTGAATGAGAAGGCTGGGTGGGCAGGACAGGTAAAAGCAGTGTCTTTGTGAGGTTGGCAGCATTGGCTTCTGCAAAACTCTACTGAGAAGAACGTGGTGGTTTGAGAATGTGCTCAAGTTTCCAGCTCAGTAATGGTTGTTCCCAGCTTCTCTGGACAAATCTAATGCACAAGAGTTAGAAAGTCATTTGTCAGTCCCATGTGTCAATTTGCCACCACGCTTAAGGCTTCCTGCATATTTACTAACTGCTATATGTGGAAACGTTTGTCTTTGCTTGCATTGCTGGTAGTTGCCAAGCCATAGTGCACCTTGGAACCAGAAATTCCTTGTGGTAAGTGGAGGAGGCAAAGACGATTTCAACAGGCTACTGAATTTTTCTGTCCTGTTCTCTGTGTTGAATCCTACCATGTAGGATTTAAAATGCTTACAGTTCTTGTGCTTGTTTTTTTCATCTCTTCATTGTGTAGCCTGTTCCTATCCCAGTCTCTTCCTCCTTGCAAAAGGGGAGGGGAGGTGAATCTAGGGAGAGAAGCAGTGTGCAAATAAAGTGTTACACGTTGAGGCCTGATACATATGCTCATTTATTTAAGTAAAAAGCTGAGGGGGAGGAGGTTCCTAATTTTGGTATCATTACCAACAGAAGGCACAGAAATAAACTGGTCTCTGTTGTTTTTACAAGGAACACCTATGGCTACTTGTGCTCACTGAAAATCCTTTCCCTTCAGGTGGAATCTGAGAATGCTGACCTGAAACTGCAGGTTGTTTTAGTCACTCAGGAACGGGATTCAGTAATTCAGACAAATCAAGGACTCCAAACCAAGCTGGAGAATCTAGAGCAGGTGCTGAAGGTCAGTAGGATCCACATGGCTGGAAGGACTGTCCAAACACCTACTACTGCCTTTGAGTAGCACTGGTTGTCTGTTTGCCTTTTTTGACCGTTCTTTTGTCTCTATGCTTCCAGTGGGAATTCTGCTTCTGCAGGATCCTGGACAGAGGTGCTTTGGAAAGGGTGCTTCAGGGATTTGGGTGGGAGATAAAGTGGCCATCACTGATTTGAGAGTTTTCTGTGACAGTGATGCTCTGCCTTGTGATGGGAATTTCTTACTTTGTGCAATGATGACATGAAATACAGGCCCTGGTTTGGCTTTGTGGCTATTGGTAGAACACAGGACAGAGTTTCAGTAGTGTCACCCCACAGCTGTGTATGCCTTGTCCTGCAGCACATGAGAAATGTGGCTGAGCGGAGGCAGCAGCTGGAAGTGGAGCACAAGGAAGCACTGCTAGTCCTGCAGGAGAAGCAGGAGGAGGTCCGGCGGTTGCAGCAGGTACGTGGGGTATGACGGGGACTTTTTCTTCTCTGAATGGACTCCTGCACCTTGTTTCCTTTGGAGGCGTGCAAGGAGGAGGTAGATGTGAGTTTACAAGGTAAGAGTGTCTGAGTCCAGGTGAACTCTGGTATCTGAACAAAGTGAAGGGCTTTGCTTATGAATCTCAGTTCTGACCTCTCACTGCTGTATATCCAGAGCCCAGAGATGTTTCCAGACTGTACAGTGGTTTAAATCATAATATCATGGAATCAGTAAGATTGGAAAAGCTCTCCAAGACTGAGTCCATCTGTTCCCCCAGCACTGCAAGGCCACCACTGACCCATGTCCCCAAGAGCCAAATCTACACAGCTGCCCCAGGGATAGTGACTTCACCATTGCGCACTGGGGAGTTGGTGCCAGGGCCTGTGAAGAGATTTTCTCAATATTCGGCCTGATCCTGCCCTGGCACAGCTTGATGCCACTTCCCCTTGTCCTGTCCCTTGCTCCCTGGGGGCAGAGCCCGACCCCTCTCTGGCAGCACCCTCCTGTCAGGGAGTTGTGCAGAGCCACAAGGTCCCCCCGAGCTTCATTTTCTCCAGGCTGAGCCCCTTTCCCAGCTCCCTCAGCTGCTCCTCACCAGACTGGTGCTCCAGTCTGCAATGGACTACCAAGATAGGATGACAATAGAAGTGAACTCAGGTTGCCTACTTTCTGATTTACTCCCTTCCTTATTTTTCCATAGGCACAGGCAGAGGCACGAAGGGAACATGAGGGAGCAGTACAGCTTCTAGAGGTAAGACAGAAAGAAACAAGAGGGATTAGTGGCTTCAGATTTGGTACCTTTTGTTCATAATATCAGTTAGAGTGCCCTGGGTTTTGTTGGTTCTTGAGCAAAATGCTGTAGTGCCTTGATCAGATGCAACATGTTGCTGCAGTGAAAGTAATATTTGGGTCAAAGTTTGGGGAATTATATCCAGGCCTTCTCAGTCCTCATATAGGTTACTTCATTCAGATCATGCCCAAAAATCCTTTTAGAGGTGCGTTTAGTAATCAAACTCAGATCTGCCTGTTCATCAGCATCATGTGAAAGGAGAATACTTGTGTCCATGGGATTTAAAATTTCACTTGTGTATGTGTGCTCTATTTGTTTTATTAGGGAAGAATAAGAAAAAATTATCAGGTAAAAATAGGAAAACCTGAGGATAAGGAGTGGTGAAGCTTGAGGTAGCTCCCTTGTCCCATTTGCTCTGACATGCACACAGGGAATGGTGGTGGCTGGTGGCTGACAGTGTACCAGTGCAGCCTGGCAGATGTGCTGAGCACTGCTTTGAGGTTGATTGGCATCAGATCAGTGTCTGTCAGGGTGACTTTGTGCAAATGCACAGTGCCAAACCCTGGAACTTGATGTGACAATTTAGTGACTGCCAGAGGGTTGAGTTGGGTGTGGTGGCAAGGGAGCATCTTCTGCTCTCTCCGAGATTTTCTGAGCACTGAAACATCTGAGATGAGCAGAAAGTCCTACTGTACCCCCAGAGAGTGAGATCTCTTGGGGCCAGGCTCCTGTCTCCAGTGGTGACATACAGGGCTGTCAGGGTGAATTCCCTTTGCCCACTGTTGTGCAGCTCTGTGGCTCTTGAGAGCCCAGGACTGTTGATGCAGATGGGAAGTGTCCTTGATGGAGATTGCTCCATGGCTGCAAACAGCACCAGCTTTGGATGGGGCATTGCCAGTGTCTGAGCTGTAGAGCCCAAGAGTGCTAGGCTCCTTCTGAACAGGATTGAAATGTTGCAGGCTGGGCGAGTATTGGGGGATATGACATTACATCTTGTGCCCTTGCCACATCCCTCTGGGGACCTCTGTGTTTGGCTGCAGAAATGGGATCAGCTAATACAGGTGCTGCTGTACATCAGCTGATGTTTAGATGGCTTCTGAGCAGCCTTTAGGGGGAGGGAGTGTTGCTGTGGTTCTGTTTTGAGGCCATCCGGGCAACTTGGTCTAGTGAAAAGTATCCCTGCCCATGGAACAAGAGGAGCTTTAAGGTCCCTTCCAGTCCAGACCATTCTGGGATTTGATGATTTTGTGATGTTTGCCAAACATTTTCTGAACTAACTCAGTGAAGGGTTGGAGAAACTACTTAGGTTTAAACCAGACATCTCCCTGTGCAAAAGAAGAAAGAGACAGTCCTCTTATTCTGCGTTTGAAGGTAATGTTCTTCTGCAAGGGTCTTATGAGTTAAATATTGTTGCTTTCATGTTACTAGTACAGGGATCACAGAATCATCAAATGGTTTGGGTTGGAAGGGACCTTAAAGTTCACCCAGTTCCACCTCCTGCTGTAGGCAGGAACACCTTCCACTAGATCAGGTTTCTCAGGCCCTGAATTTTATGAAGTGGACCAAAGAAAGAGGAACTGTCATTAATAGCCAGTTTAATGCAGAGCAACAGTCATTTAAATTATTTAAATTTAAAGTAATTATTAATTATAATCATAGTCATTCCAGAACATCCGTGTATGGCATAATTAGGGGGTTCAAGATACCTGTGCTATGTATTGTCTTTTTTACATGTGCTTGAATTGCTTTTTGATGTGATATTGATGAAGAATGAGTGTAGTCCATTTTCCTGTTTGAAGAGTTCTGTGCCATGATTGTCGTAAGTGGAGTCTCTCTCCTTGGAGATGTTCAGAACTGGGCAGAGCTCTCGGCAGCCAACACCCTGCTTTGAGCTGAGGGCTTGGATCACGTGATCCCAGTGCTCCTGGTGATCTCCTTCAGCCTCAGGTGTTCTGTAGTTCTGAGATAAGGCAGTGACAGTGATAAGGAGAGTATGGAATGGGGTGTGTGCAGAAATACCATGGAGAGAAGCACTGTCTTAGCTTGGGAAGAAAAGCTTGAGGGTTATGGTTGTGGGAATGAGGGAGTTCAGTGGTTCCAAAGAACATGAGACAAGATTTCAACTGCCTTTGGCACTGCATAAATACAAAAGGAGACAGCCTCCTTCCAGGAATCCAGTTTTGTTGGGAAGTGAAGGGACCAGAGCTCAACTTCACTTTTTTTTCCCTGGCCTAGGAGCAGGGTGCAGGACTGAGCAGGCTGTCAGCTGCTTGAGATCCTGTCACAGCCAGGTTCTGAGCTGTGCTTTGTTTCCCAGAACTCCATGATCTCAAAAGGGGGCTTGAAATTTAGCAGCCACTCTAAGCATATTGCAATTTATCTCAAAGCATGCTGTGATTTGGAGGCCCTCAAAATTGACTGGTTATCTTACTCATGCATTTGGTGTATAGGATTTAGCTTTTGTTTGGCAAGCAGATGCTTCTGGGAATGAGGTGGGAATCTCAGTATGGAACAAGGCAGACACTGTAAATTGGTGAGAAACAATTTCATTCAGACCGAGGGTTGGGTTATCTTTGGCGGAGTGTTGTAGTGTAATTGCTGATGTGGTTTGATATCTCTTTTTGCTTTTCTTCTGGCTCCCAGAGTACTTTGGATTGCGTGCAGGTACTGCTCTAATGCTGTCAAACAGGACATTTTCCCCTCTGTTCTGACTTTGGTAGTTGCTTGATATTCTTGTTTTAACTATACTCTGGAAAAGATTGCAAGAGTGTTACTACCAAGAAATAAATGTAATTATAGGGGCTCCCTTTAATTATGAGTTTTAATTACGAGTTTAACTGTGAGTTTGGTGGAGCAGCTGCTTTTCTCTTTAAGTGCCTTGCTTTCTTGACCAATTAGAACTAGGAGATTACTTTTTTTGGCACTTCCAGATTTTTAGAATTGTCCACTTGTGATCCTTCTCCACATGTTAGTGTCTTTGCAGTCCAAGAGTGAAATGTTTCCTTCAATCCCCAAGGGCGGTGGTGACCCCATTGCAGATGATGGTTGTGAGGAAGAGGGATCCTGCTGGCTTTGTAGTTGGGTGGAAGATGGGAAGCAGAGATTGTGGATAGGAAGCAGGGAAGAAGTTACCACTAATGAAGTTCCAGCCTGGGAGCTGTGCTAGCTGGCCTGTTCACAGGTTGTTTGGAAAGAAGGCTGGTATAGAAGTGCTGGGATTTGTAGCTGATAGGAAACTTCTTTAAAACCTTCCAATCTGGCAGAGATCTCAGGAGGAATGGGGAGGTAAAATGCAGGTGACACTGACTGTGCAAAGGCACATGGAGGAGAGAAAGCAGGGACTAAACATACCTGGTGGTGGGCTCAGAATTCCCTGCTGGCACAGGAGGTGCAGGGTTTGAGGCAGGGGATTTAAAAAAAAATGTCAGCCACAAGCTGGTCAAAAAAGCAGTAAAGTGGTGGGAACTCTCAGGAAAGGACTTTACTGGGGTATGCTCACATCTGTAGCAGTTGCACCCACATTGATGTGGAGTTATGGATGTTCCTTTAATGCCTTTGGCATCAGCCCTGCTTTTAGCAAGAGCTTGGACTGCACACCTGTAGAATTCCCTTCTAGCAAAATGGGGATTCTCCGATCTCAAAAGTACATAGCAGAAGATACAGAGAAAGATAACAAGGGACATCTGAAAGGAGAGCATGAGCTGGAGAAGTGGAACAGACCAGCCAAGAATGAGAGTGTCTTAGAGGATGGGGATAAGCTGGTGGTAGTTGGGTGTGGAGAATCAGTTCCTGAGTTGGTGGTTAAACTGACCCCACCAAGCTCTGCTCCTGCTCTTGCAGCCTCTTCTGGAAGTCCAGTCCCAGCTGTGGGAGACTCCTCTTTCTCCCCATATTGGGTTGGGCACAGACACAGAGGTCTTCTCTGTGTCTGGAGCTTGATTCCAGCTGGTTCTCTGAACCTCCTGGCCACGTCCTTGGGCGTCCTCTTCCTTATCCTCCTGCCTCCCAACACTGCTCTGGAAACCTGTTGCTTCCCAGCTGTCTGCAGTCCCCTGCAAGTAGCTGCTAGAAGTACACCTTGTGTATGATGTGGCAGTAGTACTTAAGGCATGTTTGTATGTTTTTCGGAATAACAGATTGAAAAGACACCTGACTAATTAGGTGTCTTAGAATTAAACTGAATTATCCGGGCTGTTGGCTTGGCTGCCAGTGTACGTGGATCTGAACTCTGGTTTATGAATTTACAGGATGAGGTATTAAACACAATATCCAGATGTATTGCTGGCTTATGTCTCCAGAGAAGACAGGAAATCCCCCTCTGGTCCTGCAGTCATTCTGTACATGTCTGTTGTTGTGGGCTCTGTCCCAAGGTGGGATCAGGGATGAATGTTGGACTTGAGGAAGCCTTCCTTTGATCCAGTGTAACTGTTCTAACTGTTGAGGGTTTCTTTTCTCTATTAAGATGTAATGTTGTAGGGGAGAAGTCTTCATGTGAAAAAGTCAAACTGTAAGTAAGTTCAAACATTCATAATGGCAGAGGAATCCTGTGCACCGTGACTTAGTAATCAAGGAGTTGACTCTGAGCAAGTGGATAACACAGACACTTCTGGAAGTTAGTCCTGGCATCTGAATTCAGTTCAGAGATAGTTCTTGCCAAACTTGAGAGACTTCACCAGGCTTTCCTTAGAGAATGAGAGCACCTTTGGACTTGAGCAGGGAACAAGTAATAAACCAAAACACCTAAAACAGATATGTCACAGTCAAATAAAAATGCATGACCCTTCTAAATCCTTACAGAGCATCTACAAAGGTTTTGTGTTTCTCTGAGACCACAGAGAGAACTTTTTCCAGGGCAGAAATGTTATTTTTAGGGCTGCTTAAAAACTCGGACTTTCTGTCTCATGTAATATTTGAAGGCATCATTTATTTTTACAGTTGGATGGAGAAAAAGCACTTGAAATATATTCAGTAGAATGGAAAATTTTGAAGAGTGCAGTACAGTCAGCTGTTTTGGTGCATCTTACCTACAAGAAACAGTGAGAGGAGGGAAAGGAGCAATTGCAATCACCTGCGAATTGATCTGCCTACAACCTCAGGGAATGTGGGGATGTGTAAAGACAGCCAGCAATCAGCTTTTTTTATAAGGGGAAGTTCTAGAGATGGTAAAAAGAGAATATGGAAAAATACAAATGGTTCTCTAGCAGGAATGTGTCCTTCACTCTCCATAGTGTTTCCCAAGGCTCCTTGGCACCTCATCTTGCTGAGGTGTAGCTTGTCCTCAGCATGCATTTGCCTGGAGTAATCCCTGTAGGACCAGGCGGGAAAGTGTGTGGGCTTCCCCCATCAAAGGAGAGTTCTGCAACATGGGACCATGTGTTCTCTGCCCTTCCTAGTTGCCAGGAGGAGCTGAGGTCTGGAGAGACAGTTGGTAGTCCTGCCTGGAATGGTGGGGAGGTCAGGTTAAGGTTTTGGGAGCTTGCTGGAGCCTCTGGAGTGATGGGCAAAATTGGGAGAGCAGTTCCTTTTGGAGACGTGATTTTGATGCTCCAAAAACCATGCAAAGCCTTTTGAATCTTTTTAAGGCTTATTTATCTCTGATCTATCTCATCTGATCTTGTGCAGAGTTGAGAGAGGATACTGAAGTTCAAACCCAGAATTTTAGGGATAAGTCCTAATGGAGTTTGTAGTCAGCTTCCTCAGAAAGCCTCAGCTTTTCCAAGATAAGTAGAGGTGTGAGGCTGCCAGTTTCCAATGACTGGTCCTAGACAGGGCATTTCAAAGCATCCTTTTGCTCCTTGGAGTCTGGGAAAAGATGCAGCAAAAGCAAATCCTGTTTGGAACCTCAGTGTTTCGACACAGGTTTGTTTCTTACCTTGTTTTCTCTTGGCAGGCCCGGGTGAAGGATCTGGAAGACCAGTGTCGCAGTCAAACAGAGCAGTTCAGCCTCCTGTCACAGGAACTTCAACAGTTCCGGCTTCAAACAGGAAAAATTGACCTTCTCACCTCCACTCTGGTGACTTCAGAGCTGCCCTTTGCTCTGTGCAGCTCCGCCCCGCAACCCTACTGGGAGAAGGGTAATTGCTGGATGTGTCTGAGAGGGCTTTGACAAACATGTTGATATTTATGTAAATAAAAAGGACTAAAGGAGATAATGCAAATGTTTAGTGCAATTTTGGCATCTCTGTCTCTACTGTAAATACTTCTGGTTCATTTTGTAAGGAGAAGTTGGCATTTCTGTGGAGCCCGGGAGAGCTCAGGTGTCCAGTCTGTTGAAAGAGGCACGTTTGTGGAGACTTGGGCTGCTCCCTGGGATGCTCGTTGCTGATCCTGTATCCTGCCTGTGGCTGTAACTAATTGACAGCTGATTTTATTGCAGAGTCAGCTGTTCCTGGCTTGCTCCCCCATCAGAGCACAAAAAAGGTTCACAATGAAGGGAGTGATGAGCTGGAGCTGTCGCAGCAGGGGCCAGACACCACCATGGGCTCCCCAGCTGCTCCCACCAGTGCTCAGAAACAATCCAAGAAAGGAGAGTCTCAGTCCAGCTCCTCAAAGTCTGAATCCATGCAGAACAGCCCAAAATCCTGCCCAACTCCAGAGGTCAGTATGGAAATACCCTCTGCTTGCCTGTGCTTTCCAGCCAGAATGGAATAAATGCATTGCTGAGAGCACCGGTAATGTTGCATTCATTCCCAAGTCAGGTCACATGCATTCACCAGTAAGGTTGTATTCATTTTCTTCTAGCTGCCTGAAGAAAATGGGATAAACAAGAGAAAAACTGTAGGAAAATACTGAGATTACCTTGGATGGCATGTCTGTAACGCTCATTTGAATATATTGCTGTGCTCCATGAAGGAAACAACTGGTTAGACAGTGTCTGGGAGCTTGGAGAAGGAGTGGGATGGGATGTGTGAGATAGCTCTTGCTAAGCTTTCTTGTGGCATCTCAGCTGCCGCTAAAACACATAAAGGCTACAAAATGCAAATTTTAGCATGGGGAGAAACTGTCCAGACTATTTTTGGCCTTGAGCTGTGAATGAGGAACTCAAACTTCTTGTCTGGTGTTTTTAATTACTAAGCTATTACTTGGTGAAAGAAACCATGAGAAGATGCCAAGTTTGTGCTAAGAGGGATGGAGCTAACAGGCTTTTGCATGTGTGTGTCACCAAGATCTCCTCAATGGTTGTTGCTTCTTCTCCTCAGGAGCCCCTTTGTGGGGGGTTCACTTGAGCAGGGGTTGATGCTCTCCTATGCATCTCTTGAGGGTGCAGTTCAGGGCAGAGCAGTGCTGTGAGCAGGGCCAGGTGTGGTGGCCTGAGGGGCACCTTTTGCTCTTTTGGGGTTTCCTGAGCATTAAAGCCACAGAAGTGCTGAGGTGCCCAGGTCAGGACCCCTGCAACAAAGGGCTGCTTCAGTGCCAGGCAGAGCCTCCCGCTGTGTAAGAGCTCATGGAAGTGCCATGTTCAGAGACAAAGTGGAGGTCACACACCTGGGGAGGAACAGGTATGGAACTGATAGCAATTCTATAGTAGAAAAAAAAGCCTACATTTTAGTTTAAGAGAAACCTTGGAAGGCACAGTGCCTCCCTAGAGAGATAGATGCCTGCAGAGATCAGTGTGGGACCCTTGGAAAAGAGCCATACCTGCTTCCACAGCACGTAATTGTGGGAACATTCCAGGCTAAGCCCCTTCATTTAGGTGTTACAGGTGTTTGTTCTCCAAGGACACAGGGAAGGATTGCATTACCCTAACTACAGTACCTTAAAAAGGTGCTCTGAACTCTTCCCAAGATTGACTCTGACTCTTCATGTATTAGAAAAAATACTTTGTGTTCTGGTGCCTGCAGTGGGTCTTCATCAAAAATACATTTGCCTTGCTCATCTGCTTTAAAAAGGCAGCTTGAACTGGTTCGTTGGCACAAGTTCTGACAAACCCCAGGGAGTGCATTGCCTCAAGAAGAAGGGTTGCATTACACAACCTATTGGCACTGGATGTAAAATCCCAAAATTTCACCAGGTTCTAAACAGCTGAGAAAATTTTCTCAAAGGTGCTCCACCAGTAGGCACCAAATGCCTTGAGGGTGCAGCCTTCAGTTTAGGAAGTGCAGAAGGAGATGCTGGCTAGAAAGGGAGAGATTGTAACAGGAAGAGGGGCTTCCTGCCCCACTTACACTTCTTACTCTTGTACTTCATGCAGCATGTGCAGTTAGTAGAGCCAGCTAAAACCAAAAGTTCTAATCAAAGCTCTGTATAAAGCACACAGACATCCTACAGAACAGTTACAGGTGTTGGAGAGGACAAAAGCAGTTAAAGACCCCAACATCCAACAGTGCTCCTTTGTTCAGGTTTGTGTTGCACACAGGCACAGCTACCATTTAGAGGTAGCAAGAAATGAACATAACTGAATTGTGGATGTGTGGGGTGGAAGAGGTCTCCAGAGCCTCTAGTCCAGTCTCCTGCTCCAATGGGACTGTCACCAGCTCTAGATCAGTGTGGCCGTGGCTTTTCTGAGCTCAGGCTACAGGTTCTTCAAGAATGGAGATCCTCTAGATCTGGGAACTGTTCCCAAGGCTGTATCACCCACCTGGGCAAGGAGTTTTTGCTGATGTCTGACTGGAAGCCTTGAAGCTCCAACTTGGGGCTGTTGCCTCTTATTACTACTTCCTCACCTAAAAAGTCATTCTTAGAGATGATGGTCCTTAGCTCAGGAGCCAGACTGACACCAAGCCACAAGTTCAGAGGATGTGTTCACTATGTACAAACACTCCGAGTGTTCCTTTACTGAGATCCTTATCTTTAACATTTTTAGGTGGACACTGCAAGTGAAATGGAAGAACTGGATGTTGACAGCATCTCCCTCATGCCAGAGCCAGGCAGCCAAGGCCCTGCAAAGCTCCAGGTGTTCTTAGCTCGATACAGGTACTGAGTGGTCATTGCTTGTGCTCTGTGAAGTTACACAGGTTATCCGTAGATCCCTACTTTATAATCTTCTCTGGAATTCACCACTGTTAGGAGTGGACAATAGTAGATTAAACCTGTTATCTAATTCCTCCATGGGATTTTCACAGTGGGAGAGCTGGGGGTGTCTAGCCTGAAGAAGAGAAGGGTCTGGAGAGACCTTAGAGCTCCTTCCAGTGCATAAAGGGCTCCAGGAGAGCTGGAGAAGGACCTGGGACAAGACCTGGGGTGACAGGACAAGGGAATGGCTTCCCACTGCCAGAGGGCAAGGCTGGATGGGATATTGGGCAGGAATTGTTCCCTGTGAGGGTGGAGAGGCCCTGACACAGGTGTCCAGAGAAGCTGTGGCTGCCCCTGGATCCCTGGCAGTGCCCAAGGCCAGGTTGGACATTGGGGCTTGGAGCAGCCTGGGAAGGTGTCCTTGCCTATGGTGAGGGGTGGAATGAGATGAGCTTTACGGTCCTTTGCAACTCAAACCATTCCATGATTTGAGACCTGTTACTTCCTGCACAGTCGTGGCTTAGCTCAACAAAAGCACATTAGGGTCGGTAGCTGTTCAGTGAACAGCACTGTGTGAAACTTTGACTATTGTTCTCTGTTGAAAATTAGTTTGACCTGACATATTTGTTAAATTGTCTGTTTTTTTCAGAATAGTGCAAGAAGCTTTCTCCAAAACGTCTCAGAGTCCAACAATTAAGAAAATTTCAGCTTAGAATTCCTGACATTTTTGGCCAAAATATTTCTGGATGTAATTTTTAAAGAACCAAAAAACAAAAAAAGCACAGAATAAACCCAGATTATTTTGATAACTCTTGCTGTTCATTGAGCCATCATGGTCAAGCCCAAGTCGTTACAGTTCAGTGTATTACCTATCCTTCAGCTTTTCCGTTGGGAATTGGGAGGAAAAGAACGGGGATGATTCTGTGCTTGTGCGGAGCACATAAAATATGGTCTGTGTCTTCATGTCAGTCTTGGGCCCATAAGGTCTCAGTCAGATCAGAGAGGTAAATGTAGCCCTGGTTCGTGCCTGTGATGTTTTGGTTTCTCTGAAACTCTTTCCCAGAGACTCTTCTGTCAACAAGAGACATGTTTTCCTAACTGTAACCTATGTTTACATTCCTTTCCCTAGGGGGGACTTCTTCTTGATGTCCCTCTGACTTGACCAATGTAGGCGAAGAAGTTTATCTTTTTTCCACCCATTGGGTTGTTCTTTGTAGAATAGCATAAAAAGGAAGAAATAACTAAAAATAAAGGAGTCATTGTCAGCCTTCTTAGTCGGAGTCCGTGTCACTGTAATCTTGAACAGCGTCAGGTAAACATTGCTTTAGCATGATTGAAATCCCTTTTAAGGGGTAAAGAGCAGGAATTGGCAGTAGGTGTTTGTAAAGATAAAGGGTTTTCATGAGGCATTTTCCTGTGGAATGAGACCCTCTCATTAGTTTGAGGATCCCTGGGTAGGCAGGTTAGAACTCCTGGAGTCCAAGGGATATCACCAGTGTGTTTCTAATTTTCTTGCTGGTGAAGTTTTTGGAGTGCTGTTTAAAATGTGGGGTTAGAGCAGGAGGAGACACCACAACCTCTGTGTAGTCTATCCCAGTGCTTGCTCAACCTCAAAGAAGTTTTTCCTCAGGTTCAAGTGGAATTTCCTGTTTGTTTGTGCCCGCTGCCCCTTGTACTGTTGCTGGGCACCAGTGGAAAGCTTCTGGCCCCCTTGTCTTGACACCCACCCGAAATACACCTGTGCATTGATAAAATCCCCTTTCTGTTGACTCTTCCCCAGGCTTCCTCATATCCTGGTTCCATTAGATGTCACAAGACATCTGTTCTGCTCCTCAGAAATCACCTGTTATTAAATATTTTTATATGTAAACTACAGTCTTGACCTTTGGAATTTGCTGCTTGCCAAAGTGGATGCATTCCCAGTGAATTGAAAGCTTGTCAGCATCACAACTGTACTGTGTTGTTGGGAAGGTTCCTATGCAAATTGTCTTCCAATTGTAAATATTTCAGCTACAATCCTTTTGATGGACCTAATGAAAATCCAGAGGCAGAGCTTCCGCTGACTGCTGGAGAATATATTTACATCTATGGAGACATGGATGAAGATGGCTTCTTTGAAGGTGTGTTTTAGTAAAATGAAATGTGACTGAACTGCTGTGGAGGGTTGATCTTTCTCCAGAAAATGAGAGACAAAGTTAGCAAATCTTAAAACCTCAAGGTAAAGGGTCTCTGCCCAAAGTTAGTTTGTTGGAAGGATGAGCGGATCCTGTTGGAAATGGCTTTATTTATGTTATGAATAAATTAAGTCTAAGCTATGAAATCCTGGTCTAGTGATGATGGTGGAAATTTTGCCACTACTTTCAGCAAGTTGCAGGTTTAATCCCCGATGGTTTCAACCTCCATATGGTTCCTCCCTCACCATGGAGGGGAACATGTTCAGCCCCTCCTGCAGATGGACTGTTTCCCTCTTTCCAGTGACTGTAGTGAGCCAGGAGCTGCAGCAGGTGATGGGCTCCATTGCCTCATGGTCTTTTGGCAGAGAGAGGGTACAGTAATCAACCCAACCCAGTTGTGACCCTCACTGGTATCACACAGTGTTTCTGTTTTGGCCCCTTTTCAAACATGATCCTGGTTGATTAAGAGGTGGATGGAATTGAAACCAAGATTTGTGGGCTGTAAATCTGTGCTGACATTTCTTTGTGGAGCCACTTGCTTAAGGGGTGATGGTTCCTGATTTCCTGAGGTGCTTTGCAAGAGCTGAGACAAATGCATGTGTGTTGCACTGCTTGCTCTGTGACTGCTCTGCCTCATTTTTCTTTCTTTCTATTTCAAAGCTTATCATTTATTTGTTTGTTTATTGTTAAAAAAGGTTATTCTTTACCAACCTTTTCTGCTTTCCCTGTTTTCAGTTGATTTGCTGTAGGTAGGGTTTGGAAGGGGGAGGGCAGTGCTGCCCCTGTGTGCTGCTCATCTGTGCTTTGATGGGTCTGCACAGTCCAAGTGTTGTGTATTTGTTGTCCCCACAAGTCTTTTTTGGGACACCATTAGTACGGGAGTTAACTTAAGAAAAGAGGGAGCTAAAAGGAAGGCCAGAGCTGGAAAGATGGGCTTTCTTGAGGAAGTACTGCAAACCCCAATCTGTATGGCTGGGAGAAGACGTAAAATCATCCATCTGCATAGTTTGGGAAGGCTAAAAAGTTAGTGAAAGAGCTGTGATGAGGAAGAATGGGATTATGAAGAAGGAGAAAACCTTTAGCTAATTACACAACCCAAATTTTTACCCAGTTTCAGTTCACTCTGAAATGTGCGGAGCAGTGAGTTTCCTCACTATGTCCATTGGGACCTAACAAGGGAAGCCCTAGGAAATCAGGAAATCATCTCTCAGGTTTTTTCCACTCCTGACTGCAGAGCAGTTGTACCCTGGCATAGATGTTGTCCCATAGTCCTCACAGCTGATCTGGAAGGCTGAATGGCAGGAGCAGTGGTAACAGGTGTCCTGTTTTTTGTTTAGGGGAGCTGATGGATGGCCGGCGAGGGCTGGTCCCCTCCAATTTTGTTGAGCGAGTTGCAGATGATGACCTCATGACATTTCTGCCTCCGGAACTGAATGATCTCACCCATAGCTCATACCCGGAGAAAAGTTTGGTCAGTGCAAGTACCAGCAGTGGAGATAAGAGTGAGTTCTCCACTGAAGAGAGTAGCATCAGTCTGTTGGCAAGCAGAGCAGAAGGAGACCAGGAGGAACCTGTTAGTCACACAGCAGTGCCTTATCCAAGAAAACTGACTCTTATCAAGCAGCTTGCCAGAAGCATAGTTGTAGGCTGGGAACCACCTCTTTTGCCAGCTGGCTGCCCAGAGATACAAAGCTACAACATCTATGTGGATGAAGAGCTACGTCAGAATGTGAAGAGTGGCCTTCAGACCAAAGCAGTGATAGAAAAGCTGGATTTACACAGCAGGGCTTACCGTGTGTCCGTGCAAACGGTGACGGAGCACGGCACCTCTGATAAACTGCGCTGCACTTTCTTTGTGGGGCAGGATTTTGGCATGGCACCGACGGTGCTGAAAGTCAGAAGTGTCACGGCCACGTCAGCAGAGGTCACATGGCTTCCCTGCAACAGCAACTACAGCCACGGGGTGTATCTCAACGGGCAGGAGTGTGATGTGACCAAGCCGGGTGTGTACTGGTACACCTTCCGCAACCTGCAGCCCAGCACCCAGTATGTGGCCAAGCTGGAGGCCCGGCCCATGAGAACTCCTTGGGAAGAGGTGCCTGAGGGGCAGGAGCAGGACTCAGCCATGATACAATTCACTACCCCTCTAGCAGGTACTGCAGGCCTCTGCACATGGAGAGGCTATGCTCAGCTGGCCCTTTGCTGGAAAGCCATGGGCCAAAGCAAGGTTGATTAGGTCCCCAAAGCCTGAGGTGCTGCACCATTTTGTGTTAATTTTTTTCTTCCTTTATTTTAAAATTTGATTATTCCTTTTGCTTTCATTTGCTCTGGGAAGACATCCTCTGTGCTGGTTGGAGCAGCTGGTTGGGCAGGGAAAGAGATGGTTTGTTGTGATGTTGCTCCAAGGGTTGCTGCATCTTGGCCTTAGCTACTTCTGCAAAGTTCTGTTTTCTGTGCATTAAAGCTTTCGCAGAACAAGAGTACCTTATTTTCTCTGGTTCTGTCTGTCATTTCCTGGTACTGGCCTGGCTGTTGTAGTTCAGTTCTGCAGGGGCGAGTCTGATTGGGAGTTTGCTCTTTGATTCTAACCAGGGTTGACCTTTATGTTGTAGCCAGATAAGCAAGAGGAAATTGTGTTTGGTCTCTCACAGGCACACCTGATGCTCCTTTGGATGTTCAGGTGGAAGCTGGTCCCTCTCCAGGTATCCTGGTTATCAGCTGGTTACCTGTCACCATTGATGCTGAGGGATCTTCCAACGGGGTCCGGGTCACTGGATATGCTGTGTACGCGGATGGACAGAAGGTACCGGCTGTGCAGGGGGGGCTGGGGCTGCTGCAGGGGTGGCACAAAGTGTCAGACCTTAAGACCTAGAAAGCTGGATCCAGGAAGGTGTCCTGAGGAGGCAGTGACAGTCCTTGGCCTGGAAAAGAGTAACATCTGAGACGGGACATTGGCTGGGGCTGTGTGATGCACACCACAAAAGACCTCTATACAGATTTTGGAGGTGCTCTTAGAGCAGGACTCTCCAGCAGTAAAACAGCCTCCTCTGCTCAGCCCAGGCACTGGCCTGATCCTTTGGCAAACAGTGAGGCCCCAGAGTGTGAGCAGTGCACAAGGACAAGTACATAGCCGCTACCTGGGGCTTTCTCTCGAATGTGAGGAGTGAGGTGTAGTGATCCAGCATAAAGTTGGCATCCCCACAGTGTGGGTAGGGGGGGAATCTGCTCCTCTGTCATGGTTAGGTGAGACCCCACCTGCAGAGCTGCCTCCAGCTCTGGGGCCCCTGACATTAGAGGGATGTGGAGCTGCTGGAGTGAGTCCAGAGGAGGCTGTGGAGTTGCTTCAAGGGCTGGAGCCTCTCTGCTCTAGAGGCAAGGCTGGCAGAGCTGGGGGTGTTCACCTGGAGAAGAGGAGGCTCCAGGGATACCTCAGAGCTCCTTCCAGAGCCTAAAGGGGCTTCAGGAGAGGTGGTTAGGGACTTTCGGCAAGGGGTGGAGGGACATGACACAGGGAATGGCTTCCCACAGCCAGAGGACAGGGCTGGATGGGATTGGGAAGAAATTGTTTCCTGTGAGGGTTATGAGGCCCTGGCACAGATTGTCCAGAGAAGCTTTGGCTGCCCCTGGATCCGTGGCAGTGTCCAAGGCCAGGTTTGGACAGGGCTTGGAGCAACCTGGTGCTCCAAGTGGAAGATGTCCCTGCCCATGGCAGGGGCTGGAGTGAGATGGTTTTTAAGGTCCCTTCCAGCCCAAACCATTGAATGGTTTTAACATACAAACACCCCAGGGCATCCAAGGACATTCTGTATTAAAAGTGTCCTGTGGTCTTGTGCACACATGATGTTGTTTGAAGGTGCACAGTGTAAAACAGAATGATGTTGTGTTGGATAGTTGCTCTTTTGTCATGGAAATGCTTTTTCCTCTTCACAGGTCAAAAAAAGGAGGAGTCTGGGAAGGTAGTCAAAAGAGCAGCCTAAAAAAGGGAAAAGATCTTAAAAGCTTAGGAAACAAGGAGGGTTAAAATCTGGAGTAGGAGTGAATACATTCAGATTTTGTACACTATTCAGTTTCTCAAATTTCTTTTTAACTGTTCATTCTTCCCAGATACTGTGCAGAAGGGTGGGAATTCTGCACAGCTGCTCTCCAGAGCTTTGGGTTCTGTCTTAACTTTGGGTTGGGAATTGTTCTCACAAGGGCTGAGAACACTATAAGTCCTTCCTGTTCTTTTGCTTACAGGTGATAGAAGTTACTTCTCCAACAGCTGGGAGCGTCCTGGTGGACTTGTCCCAGCTTCAGATGTTCCAGGTGTGCCGTGAGGTTTCTGTGAGGACGATGTCTCAGTATGGGGAGTCCGTGGATTCAGTTCCAGCCCAGATTTCCTCAGTCCTGCTGCGATCCTTGCACCGCACTTCCTCTGTGTGCTCCTCTGTCCCCTCCAGACTGCCCCGGGGGGGCCCCAGAGCCTTGCTGCCGGCCCGCAGCCCACAGCACACACCTGTGCTCCCACTCCAACAGAAAATTCCTGCTGAGAGCTCAGATGCCAAATTGACTGATCCCTCCTCCAGCCCTGTTGGCTCAGCGCAGCCCCTGACAGAGAAAGCCTCTTCCCCACCACACCTCCCCTCCCCTGGTACTTCCTTGGTGGAGGCCCCAGGCACTTCCCCACAGGGGCTGGACACTGTGGGAGACAAGAAATGCCTGAGTGTGCCTTCCCAGCAGGCAGGTACAGTGCTCCTAGAGCAGAGCATGGGGCCTGGCCCTTCCCAGGAACTGGGATTGCAACAGCTGGGTGAAGGGACAGAGGTTCAGGTAAGTGCTTACATCTCCTGCCCAGTGCCAGGTGTGCAGGGAAGGGCAAGGGATCCTTTTTGAAGGGTGGGACATGATGCCACTGAGCAGCTTTCTGTGACACAGTGTTGCCTGTGGGCCATCATCCAGCGGTGGCAAACAGTCAGTGAGTTTTGACTGCTTGTGTATCTGGAAGATGGAGCTCACGGTGTGATTCCGTTTGCTAGCAGGTGAGGGACAGAGTGAGGAAAGGAAGAATTTGTGGAATTAAAAGGTTAAAAGGATGTTCCCATGTTAGTCTGGAATTGCTGTGCTCTCTGACTTGAAGGGACCTTCTCCAGTCTGGTGGTTTTGCACAAGACACTGGTAGAGCACCTTAATGGATAGCAGAGTGAGGCAGCTGTGGCTGCAGAACTGGCAAACTGTTCTGACACTGGCTATTTGGAGTTCCCAGTGGGTGGGTGAAATTCCCACTGGAATTCCCAGTAGGGTGGGTGAGTGCTTTCAGAGTTCTTTTAGGACAGTGGTGAGGATGTCTGAAAGCTGTATAATGATGATGAATGATTGTTCTGTGACCATGGGGAAGTGGGCCCTTCTGGTGTGGGATGTATTACATCAGGGAAAAGGATCTATTTCCCATTCTGACTTTTGACACCAGAACTCACAGGAGTGCTTCAAACTGTTAAATTCAGCACAACTTTATTAATCATGGCAGTGTGACCCTGTGAAGGCTCAGAGTTAGGCTGAGATTTCTGAGAATTGCTGAAACAGCAGCATGGTGGGCCCAAGCCCAAAGGCCAACTTAATGCCCAGAAGAACTGAGATATTGAGTCCGAAATTTCAGTTGGATCAGCACCTGATCATTTGCAGCTCACAGTACCTTGAGTCAGTTGCTGGATTCATTTACCCACATTTCATGGAATCATGGATTGGTTGGGTTTTGAAGGTGCATTAGAGATCACCTGGTGCATGACAGGGACACCTTCCACTAGGCCAGGCTGCTCCAAGCCCCATCCAGCCTGGCCTTGAGCACTTCCAGGGATGAGGAGTGTCCTGGTAGATTTGTCCCAGCTGTAGATGTTTGTGTGCCAGGAGGTTTCTGAGAGAATGATGTCTCAGCCAGTGGTTTCAGTTCCAGCCCAGATTTCCTTGTTTTTCTGTGAGTCTCTTACTGCACTTCACCTGTTTCCAGCATTGTTGCCTCCAGACATTCAGATGTCTGGTGTAGATGGCTGCACTTGTGGTTGCTTTGCCTCTTTTATGGAGATGAGTGAAATGGGATGCAAATCATCCTTCTCACTTGAGGTGTGTCTCTTCACTTGGCTGTCAGCAAAGGGAAACAGGGCAGGAAATCAGAGCTGTGAGATTATACATGAGATCAGGACCTGGCTGGCTTTTGTCTGAGCCCAGGGGACATTGCGAATCTTGACACTGCAATGCCTCAATGTCCCTGGGGTCTGATCCTTCAGTGTTTTTAAAGTATGCCTGGGACATAAGGACATGGTTGTGCTCCATTGCAAAATGAAGGGAGGCTCCCTTGGGTATAGTAAGAGAAAGGCATGGTTGATGAAGGTCGACCTGCCTTACCCTACTTGTTTCTGGAACTCCATTTCTTCATCTCCCAGAGGTTTTCTTGGACTGATTGGAATACAGATGAAGACTTTAATTCTCACTAGGTGACCTAATCAGGACTTCGTTGTACTCTCTGTGTATATTGTTCTTCGTTAATTTCCCTTTTCTTCACACCTCAGGAAGTCCTGAAGAAGTGTGCTCATCTCCAGTTCAACCCAACGTGCCAGGTGGTGTCTAGGCCATTCCTCTGGCAGATGACAGTGGGAAATGACCTTGTTGTATAGCTTGGGCTCTTCTTGCTGCTCTGAAACTTGTTACTGTCAATACCCTTGTGGCCTTTGCTGAGCTGCAGCACTGGGGGCACCATGTGTCTCATGGGACCTGACGACAGGGAGGGGTTTGTTCCAGGGCTGGCCAACATTCCCAGCTGCAAGTTGACTGCCAAAATATTCATATGCCTACAGCAAAGAATACATCAGAGGGTCAAAGAATTTGGGGTCATAAGAGTCCATTTTAGTGCATAAGTAGTCTGAGACACCTCTCTTTGATTTCACTGTTGGTTTGTTTCCCAGATGGAGCAACCAAGAACCAAAGCACCAGAGCTGGGAAGCCTCACTGACAGTGGGGTGAAGCTCCAAACAGAAACCTGCCATGCGTGCTCTGTGGAGGAGGCACCCAAAGGTCTCAATGCTGACACGGGGAGAGAGGCAGAGAAGCACCTGTGCCCAGAACCTCCATTCTCCCCCAGCCAGGCTGGGAGGACACAGGACACCTCCCAAGATGGAAATATGAGTGGGAGCAGCTGCCAGGACTTCCTGAGGTTGTCTCCTGGCAAGGAGGTGATGAAAGAAATGTCCAGAGTGAAAAGAGAGGTTTGTTTAACCTTGGTTGAATGTGTGTGCCTGCGGATGGATGTGAACTGTACTTGACCTCCTGAGTTTTCCAGCCTTAGGCAGCGCTGTTCTGCAGGCTGTGAAGTGAGGCTGACGGTTGGTTGTGTGTGTCCACACATGCCAGTCACTCCCTCAGGTGCTGCCCACTTCCTTTCCTACCACACCTGAACTGCGTATGTGCTCAGAGAAAGGAAGAGTGCTCCTTTGTTGCTGAAATAGAGTGTGAGAGAACTGAGAAAATGTGTTTTGCTTTTCAACAGCAAGAAGAAAAACTGTCAGAAATGGGCCGCCGACAGTTGACCCTTTTCACTGAGCACAACCGGAGTTCTGACCTTTCAGATATTTTGGAGGAAGAGGAAGAAGATGAGCTGTCTTCAGAAGCTCTGGAAGAGAAGAAACAGGACCAGAGAGAGCCATGTTCCCAGGAGAATGGGGAAAAGGTAACTTGTCCGGAGTGCTGCTTGTGGGGAGTGCCAGTGCAGCCATCCCATGCCATCAACTCAGAGGAGAAGGGGCTGGGCCGAGCCTTTCTCGAGGTCCTGCTACTCTGCTTTTACTCCCAGTGTTGGCTCAAGGTAGTAAAAACACAAGTTCGTTGAGAGAGGGAAGGGTGTTTGTTTGTAATGAATGGAGCCAGGGTTTAATTAATTGGAAAAACACACAATGTGATGTGATATTTAAAATCCAGGGTTAAAATCAATGGTATTGATTGAGTTCTTAACACAGATAGTAAACAGGGAACAGTCAGCGTTCTCAGGCACAGTTGGGGTTGGGGTGTCCTGTGCAGGGCCAGGAGTTCTCCTCAATCCTTTTGTATCCCTTCCAGTTCAGGATATTCCCTGATTCTGTGATTACTTGGCTTAGGCCTTGATGCTTTCTGTAGCCAGGGATGCCATGTAGGAGCACAGTTGCGGCTTTATGGTGCTGCAAGGGAAGAACTGCCTTGAGCTGAGCTGTAAGTGACCACATTAATTCATGCTCCAAGAGTTAAATCTGGTTTGAATGCACCTGTGGGAATGTGATTCCAGCTGCATGGCCTGGAACTGGTGTGTAACCATACAGATTATAGCAATTGAGATGAATGTTCATGAGGGAAGGCACTTAGGGTGAGAGACTGGGAAATTAAAAAGCTTTGCAGGAAATGTAATATGCCCGGATGGCAAGAAAGCACTCTTTCTTTAATTTGTCATGTGACCGAAGAACATCTGTAGTTGATGGTGCCCTGTGTAGCTGCTGGTCTGCAGGGATGGGGCTGGTGAGCACTGCATGGTAGCAGACAATGTAGTGACTCTGGAGTAAATTTCCTTTTCTCCTTCTGAAGGGCCTTCTGCCTCCCAGGTAAGGCACTGGACCTGCAGCGCAGCACATGAGAAGCCCCAGGAGAGCCTGGTGGCTGGAGGGGCTGAGGCTGCCTCTGAAAGTTTTGGAAGGGCTTCCAGTTGTTGGGATTGGACTGGGAAAAAAATGGAAGAAAAACAAGTTTCCTGGAAAGAGAAAGAAGGAAATAAGAGCAATCAAGTACACTGTTCTTTGTCTTTTTTTGTTGGGCATGGGATTGCCGGAGTCAGTGAGACCTTCTCATAGAGATATATTCATTGCTCAGTTTATTGCATTAACTTTACAGATTATATAGAAAATCAACAGGGGCTCACGCGATGGTTAGTACTTTCTGATTGGACACAAAGTTCTGTTCACATAGCATCAGGTACAGCTAAACAATTGTTAATTGGTTGGCAATACATTCTTCTCTGTTCTTGCTTTATGAGTAGGGTCCCTGTCTTCAACATCCATGGGAAGTTATAGTTAGTTGTTACATAGCTTTAGTTTCCTTGGGGAAGCATCTGTAAAAGGATTACATTTGCTACTTTTAGGGCCATCTAGGAACAGTACATCACTGAACTGTACAGTATAAGCACAGTACAAAAACCTCCTACTGCTGCTTGATAGCATGGATTGTTCAAGCCTATCAATAATCCATGGCCTCTTTCTTCCAGATATTCTTCTACATTTCCCCCCCCACCCCCCCACCCCCGGGGGTTTTATTTGCCTTTACGTTTTTATTTGGTTGGGTTTTTTTTCTGAAAAGAAACTCATGTCCTATTGAGCTGGTGCTTCTGACTAGATAAAGTGATTGTTTTCTGTGCTGGCAGTGACAGAGTGAGGGTGACAAGATGCTGAATCGGGGCAGGAAGCTTTAGGGCACAGAGGTCCCATTACTGTCTTATGTATTGAAGGGGATATGCCTGGAATAGGGCTGTTTTCTAAGGTTCTGCATATTTAGCTAAATTTTCTGTTACCTCAAGACTCCTTAGCCAACTCTTTCAAGACCCAGAGGATGAAAACACGGAGGGGTGCTGCTTTTAAAATGTTTATCCTCAAATAAGTTGTTTAATTGCTGAAACCATTTATTATATTAAAACTACAAAGCAGAAGCCACAACTTTGCAAACAGGTAAAATAAGTCTTACTGAATTTATTTAATGGTTGTATTCATGAATTCTCCATATTCCTAATTGGTGCTAACAAGGCAGGAACCTTGAGCATGTGTTCTGTAAGGAGAGTTTGAGAAATTTGAGGGGGTTTTGGTCTAGAGGAGTTGAATGGGAGATTTTGTAATTGCCTATAACTATTTGTATGATGGTTAAAAGGATGAGAACCAAAGTTGTCTTGTTTCTAGGAGAAGATACATTAAAAGAGGCAGAAATCATGAGCTGGTTTTTTGGGATGGAGGGCAGTGCAGCCTTGGGACTGGTCCCCAGAGGGTTTGGGATCTCCATTCTTTGGTGTTTTCAAATGTCATCTAAGCAATGACACAGATTTATTGTTGGCAACAGTCCTGCAGCAATTGGGAGACTGAACTGGAGGCCCCTTCAACCAGTTCTAAATATAATTCAAGACCAACCTTTGCTTGGAAAAAGCTATAGAGGTTGGAACTATCAGTAGATAGCTTGCAACTACCTTTGTTTCTCCCACACTGTGTTTCAGTTTTTAATTATCTCTGAACAGACCTGCTCATGGCTGTAGATTAAAACATCAGTAGCTACACATGCTTTATAAGCTATGTGTAAGTGCCTTTAGAACACATAAGGATATGCCTTGTCAGGGAAGTTGAACAAGAGACCTCCAGAGGTATCTTCCTACCAAAATGACACTGTGCACCTGGGATTTTACCTTTTATGTTGGTGCTAATGTAATAAGAAATAAACCCATAAAATCTACAGTTGGTCCACAACAAATTTTAAAATTCAGCAGTGTGGTCCCCAAAATTTTCTGTAACCTGGTAGGCTCTCACCCATCTGCAAGTGAAACTCGTGTCTGTGTGGTCCTTTGAGGTGTAAAGGGTTTTCTTTTTTTTTGTGGGAACTCTGCTCCTGGATTTGCAGACAGGAACCTGCAGTAGGGCTGCACTTTGCTGAGGAGATTGGAAGGGCCCAGGCAGCAACATCCCCAGGGGGTGTCCTACAGCACAAGGCTATTCCTTGTGCTCCAGTGAGAGGACAAAGCTAAGGGGGACCCGTGGCTCTGTGGCTCAGCCCTGTGAGTGGAGCTCCACTCAGCTCTGCTATGGAGGGACAGCGTCTCTCCTGCCCCCATGACACCGCGAGGGTGCCAAGCCATGGAGAGTCATTCCTGTGGCAGGGTGAGAGGTGCTGCAGGTAACTGTACAGGAGAGGCTGGGAGGGACGTCTTCCATGCATTTGCCTTCCTCGCTTCCCGCTGCATTGCTGGTTCATCCAATTGCTTTTGCCAGAAGATCCATTGCTCCCTCTGCCCCCTCCCCTTGCTTTGCTGCAGCCACAGCTCCATCCTGCTCTGCTGGGAGGGAATCAGGGTCACTTTGCCTCTTGTTTTAATGTTTATTTCCTTTCTTTTTTCCTTTGCTTGTCCTGGCTGTGGCTTTTCTCGGGGTCTGGGTACAGATGGATCTTTGTGATACTGACAGCGATGAGGAGATTCTGGAGAGGATCCTGGAGCTCCCGCTTCAGAAGAACCACAGCAAGAAGTTGTTCAGCATCCCTGAAGTGACTGAGGATGAGGATGAAGACGAGGATGAGAAGGGTGTTACAGAAGAAAAGACAGACCCTCAAGACTCCTTGGAAACACAAATCTACCATTCAGAAAGAACAGAGAAACCACTCAACAGCAAGGAGCCATTTCTAAAGGAAGATGGGAATAACACCTACATGGATGTGTCTGCTCAGACTCCGCAGGGGGAGCACAGTGCTAAGGGGAGCAGAGTGGATGCTGACCATGCAAATCCTGCCTTTGGCCTGCTGGCTTGCAGTCAAAAGAAGGCACACTGGAACTGGGGCTATCAGGAGAATGATCCGAAATCTGGGAGTGAGACAAGTCCCTCTTGGAGCAAGAAGAAGGGAAATTATCGAGAGAAGATCCGTAGTCGGCCTGAGATAAGTAGGAAGAGACAGAGTGATCTAACAGAGCACTGCAGTCGACTGCTGGGCAACTGCAGCCAGATGGGGAGCGGGTTATACAGAGCTCCCAGTCTCAGGGAGGAGCTGAATGTTGCCAGCAGTGCTGGTGGGAAGGCGGGGTTGGATTTGTTCAGCCGGGCCAGACAAGGCACCTTACGGAAAAAAGCCCTGAGAGCAGTGGAATTAGGGGGGACAGAACCTGCTGTGATGGCAACGCACTGCCCCAGTCCCAGGAGCCTGGAAATAGACATCGAATATGACTCTGAAGATGATCAGGATTCAACCTGCGCACCGTCCCCAGAGAGCAGGCTGTGGCCAGACAGGTCCCAGAGCTGCCAGGGGGACTGGAGTGATTGTCCCAATCAGTCTGAGGTTTCCCATCCAGGTGGCAAAAGGGACCTGACCAGGCTGGAGATGATGGAAGAGCAGGGTGTGGAGTGGGCCGGGTCTCCGAGCCGGCACTTACAATTCTTCTGCCCGGAAAAGGAAGCCCCGAGGTGTGAGAGCAGTTCGGAGGAGCAGGGCTGGGAGCTGGACTGTAAGTCACCTGGCTGGAGAAGGAGGCTCGAACATTCTTCGAAGGGGATACATAGCACCTCCTTGCACAAAAGGGTTGGGTGACTTTTCCTATTCTGGCTTTGAAGCAGCTTGCTGTGGTGCTGGCTTCCCTCTGCTTCCCTGGCCTGCCTGTATCTTGCTTTGTTCAGTGTTGTCCAGAGAAAGGAACCTCCTCTAGGATCATCTGGAAGAATATCTAAAAGATTCTGTAGTTCTGTTCTGCTCCATGGCTTTTCTTGTAGTAGCTGCTTCTGCTTTTCCTGCTCCCTGACCAAGTGTCACTGATGCAGTATTCCTTTTCACACTGGGTCTTCCTCCCCACGGCAGGAGGCCGTGGGACCCAAACGAAAGTCCCTGTTGCAATAAGCAGATTGGTGAAAGCTTTGTGTAGATGCTGCCTGTAATGTCATTGCCTCCCCTTGAAATGCCCTTCCCTGCATCTTCACCGTCACCGAGGGGATCGTCTCTGGTGCCTGGCAGGGTGCCTGCCTGTCCTCAGTTCTGTTTTCCAACTCCCTTGGTCTTTCCAGCTCTAGAGTGTCCCTGAAGAGGAATGTTGCATTTGGGTGCACTGCTCTTTGTGGAGTGCGTTTGAGCTGAGCACTGTTCAGGGAGTTAGAAGGCAGAGGCTGCTACTAATTCTCTGGTGGTTCCGATTGCAGGTATCCAGTCATAAAGATTCCAGGGCCCCGGAGCCGCCCGGCACAGCCGCCTGGCAGGCTCCTAGCAGGAGGCGCAGCAAGAGCGTAAGAAGCCAAATGCAGAAGCTTTTGCTCTCTAGTTCAGGTAAGCAGGAGCGAGGAGAGAGGTGGGCAGCAGGAGAGATGGAAGCTCCTGGAACTGGCTGGGGAGAGGCTGGCAGGCAGTGCCTGGGCCATGCAGGGCTGGGGCAGGGGCTGGGGCAGGGCTGATGTTATCTCTGCTATGTCCCCTCTGTGCACAGGTCCTCCAAGGAGCGCTGCTCCTGAGAGCTCTGGCAAAGATGATGGCATTCGGATCTTTGTAGCTCTTTTTGACTACGATCCTGTCTCCATGTCCCCTAATCTTGATGCAGCAGAAGAGGAGCTCCCATTTAAGGAGGGGCAGATCCTGAAAGTAAGAACTTGGTGAACATCTCCTACTCTATGGATCTGTCTGGTGTTCCAGGGGCAGCATAAACCTTGGGAGATCTGCAGCTTCCTCACAAGTGAAGTAGAGGGACAGATGCCAATATTTTCTCTCTGGTGACCTTAAGGAATGGCTGGAGCTGTGTCACAGAGGGTTAGGTTGGATTTTGGGAAAGGGAATGGGCACAGCCTCAAGGCTGCCAGAGCTCCAGGAGCTCCCGGAGATGCACAGGGTGGGATTGTTGGCGTGTCTGTGCAGGGGCCAGGGGCTGGACTGGATGATCCTTGGGCATCTCTTCCAACTCAGGATATTCCACAATTCTTTCTCTGCGCAGCTCAGTCACTGCAGCATAAACAGTCTATTTCCCTTTGCAGGTTTGTGGAGACAAGGATGCTGATGGTTTTTACAGGGGGGAATGTGCTGGAAGGGAAGGATACATTCCATGCAACATGGTGTCAGAAGTCCCAGTGGAGAGCAGTGAGCTCAAGCAGCAGCTCCTAAAGCAGGGGTTCCTGCCTGCGGACACGGAGAGCCCAGGTACTCTGTGTGTGTGCCCTGCTCCTGTGGCTCTTTGCTGGAATGTTGGAAGCTCAGCTGTTGTATGTGGCCCGTGCAGCCACCAAACGCATCTGGAGGTCTGTCCCTGGATCTGCAGCGTGGTTTAGTGGCTGCTCCACAGCAGGGGGATCTGGCTGCATGTGGGTGTTCCAAGCTCTCAGTTCATCCCTGACTCCACTGCAGCATTTGCAGGTGCTGCAGCTGCTCCTGGGCTTGAGGTGTGTGAATTCAGCACAAAGTAAGGCTGAGCCTCGCTAGGGACAGGGGAACAGAATCGTCTGAAGAGCAGCTGAGTATGTGAACAAGAGTTTTCACTGTGTGCAAAAAAACTCCTTTGCTTTGAAGTTTTCAGAGCTCCTTTGTTTTGAAAACATGTGACTGAACTCTTGGGATGACCCTGCTCTTGGGTGAGAGAATCTGTGACTTGGGAATGGAGAATGAGGGAGGATGAGGGAGGAAAGGTGTGAGACTTGAGAATGGGGGAGGAAAGGTGTGAGACAACAAGGTAGGCCAGACAGGGGTGTACAACGAGCAGACGTGGTGGTTGGGTTCCTCCTTACTTTATGCCTGAAGTATGTGGTCAGTGCTTTGTGCACTGCAGGGGCTTTCCTGTTCCTTCCCTCTCATGTACTCAGAGAGGAGAGGGAGCAGCCCTGGGATGTACAGCTGGTGCAGCTCAGGCTGAGTGTGGCTCAGTGGCTGTGAGCTGCCCGTGCTGTGAATAGTGGTGTCCCACTGCCTGTCCCTCACGCCTCCCACCTCTCATCCTTCACTCTTCTGTGCACCCTCTACTGCCAGTGCCAATTGCAGGATCGGCTCCACTTGTTAAAACACCAGGCTATTCCTGGTTCGGCTGGTCCCTGTTTCCCTGTTAGTTCAGCAGTGAAAACCAGCACAAGTGTTGGTCATGGCAGAAGTAAGTGCTGACATTGCCTGAGCTGGGAAAAAAACAAATCAACCTAAAAATAAGAAAACTCAAGGAAAAAAAAAAAAAAAAAAAGAGCAATCCATTTTTTTCTTATTTCCATGGAGGGAGACCCAGTATCCAGCTCTAACAGACCTTTAAGGTCCCTTCCCACCCAAACCATTTGATGATTCTGGGGGGCTGACAGTGCCCAGCTTCTAAATGGTGGTTCCTGAAAAGTTGATCCTGAGAAGCACAAGGATTGAAGGAGCTCAATGCTTTGACTGTGTCATTTCTTGAATATATTTGTCCTTGGACCTCTCCTGTGTGTGAGGAGAGGAGATTTGAGTAAGGTGTTTTTCACATCCATACTCTTTCTCCTGTCTATATGCCAGAGATGGCTGGATGTCTGTGGTGGCCTATGTCCCTGGGTGGATACACAAGGCACTTTCTGCCCTGCCTGGCCCACTGCATAGTCTTGGAAGAGTAAAGGATTTTAATAGCTCTGAGACTTCATTAAATGTGACGGTTTTGAGTTTTCAGGAAGGTGGTGGTAGTCAGTAAGATGTGTGTGCAGGGAGGGACTGTAGTCTTGACACTGGAGGGGAAACGCCTCAGATCCTTGGGGCAGTTCTGGGCCCCTCCTGGCAAGGACTCTGAGGGAGGTTGTCCAGGGCAGGGAGCAGAGCTGGGGAAGAATCTGGAGGCCCAGGAGTGGCTGAGGGAGCTAAAAGGGGCTCAGCCTGGAGAAAAGGAGGCACAGGGGGGACCTTCCTCCTCTGCACAACTCCCTGACAGGATGCGGGTTGGACCTGATGGTCTTAAAGGTCTTTTTCCAACGTAGTGATTCACTGATTCCTTGGCTGTTGGGCTGGCTGTACCTCTGCTGTTTTCCTGCTGCCATAAACCCCTATCACAGCCTTGTAACTAAGGAAATGCCTTGGAGGGGTTTGTCTGGGCACTCCACAGGTTCGTTTGGGATTTCAACCAGTCCTGACCCTGCTCAGTGCAGAGCCTTTAGCTAGAGACCCGGGATTAATGGTACATGGTTTTATTTTGTCATTATGGTGCTGCTTCTGAAAGCTAAGGAGCAGCAAAGTCTGCTGTGAGCTGTGGAGTGGCTAAAAGACATAAGTACAGTATAGATTTCTCTGTGTATTTGGGATGTCGATCATGCTTCATCTGAGTCCACGTATGAGGCCCAGAGGGGTTTGCCCACAGTAATCTCATTGTCAGCCTCCCAGGGGAGGCATGTCATCTCCTCTGTCCCCTGTTCACTATTCAAGATGCTTCTACTTTCCATTCACTGTCTGTTTCTCTTGTCTATTTATTTGCTTTTTTGGTGTTTTTATTAAGGAATTGGCACATTTTCTCCACCTCCACGCCGCCAAACCGTCCCTCCTCCAAAACCCAGACGCTCCAAGAAAGGTCTGTCACCCACTGCCTCCTCTTTGGTTTTTGCTATAGGATTACAGACTGCATTGAATTTTTACTACTTGCTTTCAGGACCCTCAGATATTTGTACGACTGCTAGGAAGTGGAAAGAGAGCCCACCCCTGTGCTGGTGTTAAGTTTTTAACAACAGTGATGTCTTTTATAGTTGGGAGCTTGACCTCTGCTTCTTGTTACCTTCCTGAGTCCTGGTTTCTGGTGTAGACTTTGAGTTGCATGAACAGTTTGCTTTTGTCGTTTGCTGTCTTGGTGGTTTTTTTACTGTTTGTCAGTTGTGTCATGTGGTTATTGTTGGAGATGAGCTCTTACTGATGAGGCATTTTCTTCCCCCAGCAGGGCTGGACAAAAAGGAGTACAAGCCTCCACCAGGTGAGAATTGCTTCTGCTGGAGAGAAGGTAATGCATGATCAAATTGCAGATGTGTTCAAGGGCCAGTGTGACACCCTGTGATGCTACTTCAGAACACTGTAACAAAAGGTTTTAGTTCTTTTTGTTTAGTGGAGGGTGCAGAATGCTTTGGTTGAGCAGGGGGTGCTTGCAGGGGGAGTGCACCTGTTGTTGTGCTGTGGGAGGAGCAGGGCAATCTCTCACTCATCACATGCTGTAGTCCCTACAATCCAAGGGACGCTGAGAGGGTGCTCCCTCTGCTGAGGTGCAGAGTCTGTTGATATCCAGAGAAGCCAAGTCTGCAAACCCTTTGCCAGCCCATCTGATGCTGACCCAAAGCAGGGTTTAAATCCATGAATGTGTATTTCTGTAGCACCAGACTTGACTTTTGTAGGCCCAGGACAGGTCTGTTGGTGATGGGTCTGAGCAGGCAGGAGGTTGTGGATGGCAAGGCCTGCACTTGCCTGTGTGCTGGTCCCTGGCCCTTGGAGGATAAATTTTGTAGCTTCATAGCAGAACATTATGTAATGAGAGAAGAAATGCCATTTCCAGACACTGTAAACAGACTGTAAAGCTGTCCTCTGTGTGTGTGTGTGTGTAAAGAGGAAATGTTAAATAGCACATTCCTATACATATAGACAGAGCACCGGGATGAGGGGATGGGGGATGTCCCCAGTTTTGTGCTTATGAGGCGATGAAGAAGATTGGAAAACTGCTTTAACAAATGCTTCTGAAGTCTCTCTCCACTCAGTTTCTCCCAGTATTCTTTTTTGCTGAGACCACTACAAGAATGGTGAAAGAATTGCTGTGATTTGGGATTTTGTCCTAGTATTTCCATCTAAGAATATTTTATTTTTCTCCTGCAGGGCAGAGACATAAAGACATTGAAGCAGAGCTGCTGACTCCTCGCAGGATGGTGGCTGCCTTTGACTACAATCCTAAGGAGAGCTCTCCGAACACAGATGTGGAGGTAACCACCATCTGCTTCCTCCTTTTCAGAGGTTTCTTCTGACTATCTCTTTTTTTCTTCACTCCCAAGACACTCAGAACTTTGATCCAACCAGAGTCTCAGTGAAACTGTGTGAGTATTCGTGGCATCCTTTAGTGATCAGCCAGGACCGAGTAGATCTGGGGTGGGAGGAAGCAGCCCCTACTGGTACCAACTGATCCAGGAAACACTCTGGAAAAAGGAAAAACCTGCTTAAGGGTTTGAAAGCACTTTTGACACTTAATTTGAGCATGACTTTTGAGTTAAATATCTGTAGGTCTTTGTTCAAGCAAAAAGATTTAGCTCCAGTTTAATGGACTAGTTTGCAAAGTTCTTGTTTTCAAGCAATTCCTATATATAGAATCACAGGATCATGGAATGGGTTGGGTTGAAAGACATCTTAAAGCCCATCTCATCCCACCCCCTGCCATGAGCAGAGACACCTTCCACTAGACCGGGTTACACCTTCCAACCTGGCCTTGGACACTTCTAGGGTTAGGAAAGGCTATAATCTAAACAGGGAAGGATACAATCCAAACAGTAATTTTATGGATAAGTCTGTTCCGGGTAGAAAGCAGGCAATGCAGAATCCTTTCTGCAAAAAGAGATGAGCACATGCTCTGTTCCTCCAAGCTGGGCTAGCTGTGTTGGCACTCTGAGCAAACATAAACATGGGGTTTGGATTCACATCCTTTCCCTTCATCCACAAAGGAGTCTCTGGCCAACAGAGGGCACATTCAGGGAATGCTTGCTTCCCAAGCTGTGTTTCCTGCCTAGAGAGAGACAGCTGAGGACAGTGTTGTAGGGATGGTGGAATATCTTGGGAGAGACACAATGTAAGCATGTATCCAGCCACCAAACACTTTTGAACCCATGTCACCAAGGAGATGACTGTACTTTTTGCAGTGATTTGCTCTTGTAGAACTTGGACAAGAGCTCAAATTACTGAAACAAGGTGGTGCAGTTCCGTGGGAGATGCTCCACGGGAGTGATCTGCAGCCTCGAGAGATTAAATTGAGGACTAGGCATATAATATGGTATATGTATTGGAAGTAGATCCCTTCCAGCTGACTCTTGTAAAGTGACAGAGTGTCTTGAGTGGGATTCAGCCTGTTTGGAGCCTCCACTGGACAGCTTTTTCCGTTAAAAGACACTGATGGCACCTTTGTCTTTAGTCTAGTGCCCCACAAAGCATGTGCTGGGGTGTCTTGACAGGACAGAGGGTGTGACAGCAAAGGGTCACTGTGTGCTGTGCTCCTGTTCTGTGTCCAGGTTAAACTTCCCTGTTTGGATACATTCCTGCTAGTGGCTAATCCCTGAGTGCTGCATACGGAACAGGCTCATCCAAGGGAGCAGGATTTGTAATTATATTTAAAGAAATTGAAGGTATTTCTGGTGCTTGCTGAGCTTGTCCTCCGTGCACCTTCCCAGAGCAGGTAGTAGGTACTATTTTGAAATCTTATTAAAATTGGTTAAAAATGAGCTTTGTTCGTGTCTTAATTTATGAAATGCTTCCCCAGCAGTAAATTCCAGAGTTATCCACTTCAGTTTCTCTCCTGCATCCTGGTCCTGAAAAACTAAAACAATCCTTTGGAGTGAGAGTGGGCAAGAAACTGAAGGGAGCCTGTGTTCCTGGTGAGAAATGCCAGGCAGTGCTGCTCCTGTGACCTCTGTTCTCTGGCTCTTTGCAGGCTGAACTGACCTTCAGTGCCGGGGACGTTATCACTGTCTTTGGGTCCATGGATGATGATGGATTCTACTATGTAAGTGCAGGCTTGGCAAGGTCCTGTGGGTGCACTGCAAATTGTTGGAGTTCATGGAGTGGCAGGGAAGCAGAAATCAGGGAACAAAGTATTCTGCTTCTGGGAAAAAAGTAAGCACCTCTCTACATAGTGCAGGGCAGCCTGTTTCTGGCACTCATTTCTCCTGCTGTTAATCCAATATTGCAGAATCTTGGAATGGTTTGGGGAAGGAACCTTAAAGCTCATCCTGTTCCACCCCCTGCCATGGGCAGGGACACCTTCCACTATCCCAGGGTGCTCCAAACCGTATCCAGCCTGGCCTTGGACACTTCCAGGGATCATGGGGCAGCCACAGCTTCTCTGGGCACCCTGTGTCAGGGCCTCAGCACACTCACAGCCAGGAATTCCTTCCCAATATCCCATTTATTCCTGCCCTCTGGCAGTGGGAAGTTATTGTCCCTTGTCCTGTCTCTCTGTCCCTTGTCCCAAGTCCCTCTCCAGCTCTCCTGGAGTTCATTTAGGCCCTGGAAGGGGCTTTGAGGTCTCCCCTGGAATCTTTTCTCTTCTTTTCTCTTCAACACCCTGAGGTATCCCAGCCTGGCTCCAGAGCAGAGGGGCTCCAGCCCTGGGAGATCTCCATGGCCTTTAAATGTCCCAATGGTTCTGAGTTTATTTTTTGGCATCAATTGCTTGCAGGTTTCCCAGAGCCTTGCCTGCATTTTTCCATGCACACACCAGCTGAACCAGCACCTGCTCAGAGATAACATTTCACCAGGCACTCAGACACTTGGGCCAGACGCTGGAATGGTGATCCAAGTACGCAGACACATTCCTGGGACTGTTCCTGCCCTTCAGCTGTGTGCCAAAGTTGAGCCTTGGCCCTTGGATCATCCACCTCTTCCTGCATGGGAAACACTGTGCCTTCAGATGTCAGACTTGAGGTTGAGCTCCAGGTTAAGTCTGAGGGCATCACTGGGAATGTTTTGCTTGATCCTTTTATAGTGTTGGACAAACAGCATTGCTGGGGTGGGTTTTGTCTCACCCAACTGCTTCCTGTTGAACTGGATACATATTTGTAGGAATACAGTAGTGCAGCTCTGGGCCTCTGTGGTCATGGATGCAATGCCTACAGGACATTGTACCAATACTGCCTCATTCTTTAAAGACATCAGCAAATACTAGGGCAAATCAAAGGGCTCTAGGGCACCTGTGGCACAGTCTTATTCCAGTATGGTAGTGGAGATTTTGAGTTTGTAGAAATCACCTTTGTCACAGCTTGCTATCATCTCTTCTTCCTTTATTGTGTTCTGTGTTTCTGTGCTCTGAATTGTTCCACAACTAAGCAAGGTCATGAGTTGTGGAATTTTCTGTGGATCTTTTCTCCCTATGTGGGTGTGTTCTGGACTTGTCTCCGCCCCCAGCCCAACCTTCTCTGCAGGGCACAGAACCTCGAGTTGGTACTTACCTCTCCAGGAAAGCTGATGCGAGAATTGAATGTTGATCTTGCAGGGAGAGCTGAACCAACAGAGAGGGCTTGTCCCGTCCAACTTCCTGGAAGCTGTCCCTTTGGATGGAGATATGGCCGAGGAATTCCACTCAAAAAATAAAGAAGCTTCTCCGCTGAGTGCTGAGGTAAGATGTGTGACTGCATGGCACTGCCATCTAGGCTGGGACATGTCTGGAGCCTGGGCATTGCATGGCATGCAGCACCCATGGGGTCACTGAACTTACTGCATGCAGCCTGTTCATCCAAGGGAGTGCTGGGAGTGCTTCCCAAAGACTTGTAGTGCAGAAAGTGGCCCAAAACAATACCTGCTGGGGCCTCAGTGTGGTTAGGTGGGCAAGGAGCATTCAAATCTCACCAGTAAATTGTTTAGATCCAGTGAAAGGTCCATGGGGAAATCCTACTGGAAGGAAAGTTCAACCAGCTCCCCAGATGCATGAAATTCCTTAAATATATTTATATCCAAGCCAAAGAGTTCTGGAAATAGGAACACCCAAACACCAATGTTCTTCCATCCACCTCAAGTTAGATATACCTTAATCCAGGCTGAGGTGCTTCTGGATAAATTCAAAACACACTGATGAGTTTCCCAAACAGATTTGGGGAATGGATCCTACAGTTTCAAAAACATCCCCCAGAGTCAAGGAATTCAAAGGTTAAATTAACTCATTGTGTTTCTGAGACTCTTGGAATAATGGCTGAAGTGGGGGTTGGGGCCATTCAGGGGCTGAGACTAAAAGTGTAGCATCTCCTTTGTCATTCTTGGACCCCCTGTGCTGTCTCACAGGAGCAGGAGGCAGGAGGGACCCAGTTTGATCCCAGCTCACATGGGCTCAACCTTCAGTCTTTCTTGGGCGGTTGTTGGCACTGTCATGTGGTGCCAGACTCACATGAGTCAGCACAGGTTGGCTTTGAGCCATCCTTAGGGGAAAGTAGGTGGCCCTGAATTCTGCTCTTTTGAACTCCCTGCTGGTTTAATCCCAGCTTTCTTGCTGTCTGCAGCATTTCTTGGCCTTTTTTTCATGCTCAGCTCTTCCTGTTCTCTGTATCCATCCCTCTATCTTCAAATGCTGCCTGGTCTCCCTTCACCTTAGCCCTGTCCCTTGCTTCCAGGCATTCCAGGCTTTGTGGGTACAGGATTTGCCCTCCAGCCTTGATGCCTTCTCGGGCAGAGGAGCCTGGCTCAGATAATGAGGTTTATGGGCAGTTTGTTGCATCTTCTGCTGACCTTAGCAGCTGTCTGGGGTCCTTGTACTTCCCTGCTGAGGATGCTAGTCCTTGCTGGGGAATCACAGGTTAATCATCTCTTACTGCCAGGGTTTAAGAGTCCTGAAGTCACCCAAGTCTAACCTCCCTGGGGGTTAACAAGGATGCAGACTGCGGCTCTTTCTTCAGTTTCCCTCTCAAAATTACTTACTCTTACCAAATTACTCATCTGAAATAGAGGGTGCAAAAGAACACCTCAACCAGTAAAATAAAGGTGGAATTCTGAGTGTGGTTTAGTGCAGATCTTTCCCTTCCCTGTGGCATCAACCAGCAGCCACAGGGCTTGTTTGAGATTCCAGGGGTCGTTATTCCAGCCCCAGCCCGTATCCTCCCAGGAACCAGGGGGTGTGCAGGTAACCATGTATGCCACTTGCAGCTGTGAAGAGTTTGCAAAGCCAAACCCACTTCCATCTCTGCTCTCTGCTGCTGAGTTCAGTGGGTGACTGATTCCCTGGACAGCCGTTTAGCCGACATATCACTGCATGCTGAAGGTTGGAAGCTCTTTTCCTATGTTTCATGACATTTTTTTAAACAGAAGCGCCTTTCAGGTGTGTTAAAAACAACCCATATAAAATAGACACATCTCAGGCTTGCCTGCCCCTCAAACCTTTCCATTTGTCTCTAGTCCTCTGTGCCTGAGGTCCAAGGGAGCTTCCTCTTACACCGGCTCTGACTTTTGGGTGCACAGATCAGGAACCTGTTGGATTTGTTACTTTTGGTACTCTTCTGATCCATGAACTGCTGTTCTCTGTCTGTAATTGGAGGACTGGAAAATTCAGATAATGATGATAATAATGAAACCAATTTTATTTTAGTGGGAATCAGCTTGAACTCCCTAGGCATGACTGTGCTTTGGCTGCTTCTGCATCGTGCCAGCCTGGCTCCTGTCCTGCTGCCTCCCTGCTTCTCCTGGACACCTGTCCCAGGGGATCATGGCTCAGCATCCCCGGCACTCCTCCCACTTGTGCTTTGCAATCCAGACCTGTCTAAAGAGCTTCCAAACAGGAGGGGCACATTTGCCCCCTGTTAAAAATGGTATATTTGCCCTGCTCAGAGCCAAACTGGTGTTAATTAACTGCATTTAAGTGTGTTTAGTGATTCCTGAGGAGACAGAACCTGACCCCACAGTGGATTTGGCTGCCACAGCAATCACAGCATCCCAACCTGTGGGCAGAAAACCTCATGAAGGCAGGAGAAAGAAATACCTCCTGTAAAACACATACTCCATATCCATCCCTGAGCTGGAATGAACTCTCCCAGTGATACAGCCATGCCTGAGGCTTTCCAAATTCCTCTAGCATTTTCACCCCACAGAGTTAAGGAAAACTTGGTTGTTCAATTTGCTGTTAGCAGAGCAGGCTCCCTTGCAAGTTCCCAGTCCCAGCTTGAGCCCTGGCACCTCGGGGGATTTTTGTGCACCATGGCAGAGCTTTGGACTTGGTTACAGTTTGTTCCAGTTGCAACAGAAGTTTCTCCATGAGTGATTTTTAAATCACTTGTAACTTCTTGGATGTGATGTTCCTACCTTATCTGTTCTTCACACTTCCCTTCTCCCTGCTGCCCTACCAAAGGCCTGAGAATAAGGACAATTTATTTCCAAATGGAACTGGGGAAGGTGGATAATTTTTAATTATTTCTGAGTAAATCTGAAAATGCTGGCAACTGAAAAGGGGAAGCAATTGAACTTACAAACTGACAGCATTTGGGGATTAGAATAGACAAAAACAGCACAAAGAGGAGGATCCAAGAAGTTCTGGTCACAGCTACGGCCCAAAACACTCATGCTTAGCAGCTGCTTTAACACTGTTCCTGTTGATGGAATATTTTTCCATCAGTAACGTGCAGTTTCTGTCAAAGACTGATTGTAAAGTACCTTCAGAAAGTGTTCGATTCTAATTGATTTCATGTATTTATTTCTGCCTGTGTTACGCACCCGGGATGGTTCTTTTCTTCAGAGAATGAGGAAGAGAAGAGTCCAGTGATAGATATGAATGACACATAGAGAAAGCAACCATGTAAGTGTGTGAGACCTTCCACCCAACCCAGCACCTCAAAGGCTCCTGTACCTGGAGTTGGCTCCTTTTCTTGCTTGTAGTTTGACAGGCTGGTTTGGGGCAGTGGTGGCAAATCCACCTTCATGTGTGATGTCAGACCATTCACTGGCACCTGGGTTCTGTGGTAAAAAACAAACCATTCAGCACATGAAGCGCAGTTGGTTGGAACAATTATATGGTGGTTTTGGGGATCAGGATGGGACTGTGCTGGATATTCAGGTTTGGGAAGGACCTGCTTTGTAATTCAGCTTGGCCCTCCTATTCACATCAGCAGTCAAAGTGTTGTTTGGCCTGTGCAAGATCCTCCTCAGTCTGAGCACACTTCATGTTCAGCCTGGGGTTTTTTGCTTCTGGATTTTACTCCTTCCTGAGAATAGTCCTGAAAAATCTGTGCCCACCATGCATTTAAGTGAATAGTAACATTTAGTCCCTAAAACCAACCTTGTGTGGATAATTGTTCTGGAGTTGGGTGGGCGAGACCTCTGGTTTTGGGGGCCAGCAGGAGCAGTCTTTGTTTTCCTTAGTTTCAAATGTTTGTTTTCCAGAAATTGTGTTAATCAGTAACACCTGAGAGAGCACTAAAACCACTCCTGAAAACTGACATCACTCTTGTGTTTGTCACTCTAATAACTTGTATGAGGGTTTTGACAGAGCAGTTTTTCCTTTGTTTATCTTAGAGAAGAGCCCCCAATTTTAGTATGATTTTTCTCTTACCATGTGAATCTGTGAGCTGGTTCTGTTGCTTTCCTGCCATATAGAGACCTCTGAGAAGAGGAGAAATTGTTTATGGGGCCACTTCAGGTCTGTCCTGAAACTGTTCCACCTTTACCCAAAAAGTGTTTTCCAATGGTGCATGGACAGAGCATCCACTGCTCTGGCTGCACAGGGGCCTTTACATCCCTCCCACATCACTCCTGAGTGTTGGTGAGCCTCCTCTGGTGCTAGCCCAGTGCTTTTGGGCCTTTTATCCAAGGATTCTTCATTGCACAAATCATAAACAGTTTCTGGAGCAGAACTTGGGTATTCTTCGCTCCCTGCTAAGAGAGTAGGCTCCAAGTTAGCCCTCACCTGGCTTTCTTTTTTTCTTTGTCTCCATAAATCTTGCATTTCTGGCTGCAAATGTTCATTTGGATTTATTCCCAGACTTGTCGGACCTAACACTGGGCTTAATTAGCACCAAGTGCTGTTCATTGCACAAGGGGACTGCCAGAATAGAGAGAGGTTGCAGCTGCTGCTGCAGCATTGGTTGAAGTGGACCTTGCAGGCAGAGTGCAGCTTTCCCAAGGGCCACCAGCCTGGGCCATCCGTCAGCATGTGTGACCTCCTGCAGCATGTCCTGGGCAGCAGCTGGCCTTAGGGCACAGTGCTGCACACCTGGAGTGTTGCAGCAGTGCCTTGGAAAGCAGCATTTTCAGGTGAGCAGAGAGTGTGAGCTCAGGAAAAGTCGGCCGTGGGACTGGTTACTGTCAGGGAGAGAGGCAGAGAGGAGTTCCAGCTGTGTCGTATAGTTCAGATAAGGGAGAGTCCGATGGCACTGGCACAGCTCAGTGATTGCTGTGAGGCAGAAGTTGACTCAGCTTGGTGGAGTTGCGAGGGGTGCCAAATTCACTCCTAAGATGGAGTCCCCTGTGCTCCTGCCCACTCAGGACTGACTCCGTGGGTATTGTAGGTGCTGAGTCCCACCCAGAGCAGAGGTTTGTGCTCATTCTGGGCCAGAAGTTTTTCACTGCTGCAGCAGCCTTGACCAGCACAGCTTCCACCTGCGAGGGGAGGAGAGGTCACAGCCACTGAGTGCTCCTGGTCCCAAAGGAGATGGGTGCTGAGCCAGCAGTAGGGTGGCAGAGCCGGGCTGCTTTGACTTTCCACCCCAGGAGACTTTAAATAAAGTCCCCACAGGGCGTAAGCATGGCTTGCTAGAGTGAGGCAGCAATGCTCCAGGCTCTGTTTCTGCCTTATTCAGCTGCTTGTCCTGGACACAGAGCCAGGACCAGGACCAGGCACATCCAGTCCTGCCCAGGGGCAGCTGCTGGGATCCTTACACCATTCCTGGCTGGAGTCTGATCTTCAGGAGTGCTTCCACCTCAGACAGAGGGTCCTGCTGCCACTGTCACCATCTCACATTCTCTCTAGGGGCTGTGGCTGCTGCAGACCTGTGAGGGACTCAGTGGGGCCCAGATACAGGGATGCTGAGGTTCCAGTAGGATGTTCCAGTGTCCAGAGGACTCTCCTGGCACAGCTCCAGCCACTCTCACCTTGTGGTTTGGGTAATGCTGAGAGAGGATGTACAGCTGAAGCTTGGAAGCTGCTGGTTTGTGAAAGCTGTGTGGAAGAGAAAGCAGTAACTAAGGCTCTCCTAGGCCTCAGAAACCCAGAGCCTCTTCCCTAAGGAACTTTGAAGCTTGTTGGGAAGCTTGACCTGCCAGATTGGTAATGGTCAATGTCTGGACACCTAAGCCTAGTGAAAGGAGATTGTCAAGGGAAGGCTGCTGCTAGGAACTGACCTCTCGGTGCTTTGTGAAGAAGAAACTGAGCCAAAAACTAGGGCACATTCTGATTTCCAGAAGCTCTTTCCAAAGGGAACAGCACTATTTGAGACTGGTGGGTCCCCATTAACCATTTCAAACACTTAGGGGCTCAGGAACATTCCTGTGTGCCACTTGGTCCAAGACATCTCCATGTCCCCCTCCATTGGTGCCACTGCAAAGCACCAGACTTGGCTTTCTGCCCCTCCTGCCTCTGGATCTCCTGGATGCTGAGCAGCCTTGCAGGACCTCCAATTTTTCCTACCATGGCCACTGTTGAGAAGCCTCAGGGCTTAGCCAGTCTCCTTGATCTTCTGGAGGTCTTGCAGAGCACTTGTTCTTACAAAATTTGCTTTTGTTTATGTCCTGGCTTCTATCCCAGAGCATGCTGGGAGCCCAGCAGGCTCCATGGCTGAGGAATCCATGGATTCATCAGTACCTGTCTCCATCCATGCTCTCAGGAGCTGATTCACTTAATTAGCTGTGGAACAGCATCTTTTACTATGTCTTTAGTGGGTCTTTTATGCTGTCCTGTTTCTAGCCCAAAGTTTAGGAATTTCAGGAATTCTTAGCTAAGGAAGGGTCTGGGTTGTAGGTACAAAATTTAAATCCACTGGAAACTTCCTAAGTGGAACTGCATCTCCATAGAGGAGAGAAGGCCAGGTTCTCAGCCTGAGGTTTATGTTGGTCTGATCTCCTTCAGCAGCTCTAACTTGTGCTTTTGTCTTTTGTTTTCTCTCTTTCTCACCCAGCTAAATCCAGATGGATCTGCTAATCAGAGTGACTCCTCTCCATCTCCTCCTCCACCAGCACCTTCCTGCCTTGTCCTGGGCGAGCAGTGTCCAGAGCAGGCATTGCTGGCCTTCCTCACCTGCAGTGATGCACCTGGGCAGAATAAAAAGAAGAGAAGCTTCTTCTTCAAAGGGAAAAACCTCTTCAAAAAACTTGGGTCCAATAAGAAAAACTAACAAGGGGTTTATTCCATTGGGGCTGCCCACACAGCCCCAGAGACTGAGAGTTCAGGAGAAGCCCTCTGCAATAAGCTGATTATTTTCATAGGGAAGAAGAATGTGTTGAATTGAGAAAACTCTGGAGACAGTGTGGGAGCTGAAAGCCCTTGGGGAAAAAGTGGCTCTGGGGTGTGAGGGCTCAGCTCTGGAATCCAGCGTGTCCTGCTCCATGCAGCCCCTGGTGCACTGGTTCCCTGTAAATATTTTAATTTAAGGGTTATATTCTGGCTGTAACTTAGCTGACTGGCTTTTCCAAGCAAAGCCCCAGCCCCTTAGGAGAGATCCCTTGTACTCCACACCCTGGTATTTCTCTGCTCCCTAGGAGGTCGTGTCAACTCCTTCACTTCCTGCAAAGAAAATTTGCACTCTTCTGTTCCTGTGATTCCCCTTCCCTGTCTTTGGGCTGAGGAGTGAGTTCTTATTTGTACTGTAACCCTGTAAATATGCAGCTGTGCCTCGGAGCATCCCACACTGCCTCAGTCAGCTTCCAGCACCAGGATCCCCGGAGAGGAAGGTGCGATGCCCTGGTGGGGGTCGGTTCTTCAGCGTGGGGGTGGGCTGCTGTCAGCTGCACTTGCCTGGTTCACCTTGATCTCGCACTGGCTGGGGACTCCGCCTTATTATTTATTTATCAATTTATTTATCTATTTATTTATTTGTTTGTTTGTTTGTCCATCTGTCTCGCTCCACAGTTCCATTCAGCTGTGTCCATGAGCTGCTCCCAAGCCAGAGTGTTGGGCAGCTTGCAATATTTTTTAGGAGACGATGTGTTCCTGCAGTTGAGACACAGCCCTGGCCAAGCACGGAGGGTTTTATATGCCATGGTTTCTGTCCCTCCCTGTGTTTCTTTCTCTGCATGTTCCAGTGCGTCCTAGTTCTGAGCAGGGCAGTTCTGTGAGCTCCGTGAGTGGTGCCAGCACAGCAGCCTGAGTGGTGGTGGTATGGTATGTTTTTATTTAATATCAAATTTTATTATAATAAAGTCTATTTTCACAACTATACATTGGCTTTTTTAAGGAAAAAGATTCAGTGATGCTTCTTCAGGGGGCTGGGGAAATTATACCAACCACCTGCACCTTGAGGATGTTCAGCACCTTCTGTGTCCCCTTCTTAGAGGGACAGATGTGGCTGTGGATGCCCCAGGCAGGGGATGATGGCAGCCCTGGGGATGCAGGACACCAGGAAGGGCCGTGGGCATGAGGCTGCCCAGAGTGCCTGGGCTGGACCCCTGCGTTCCCAGCTCCACTGGTGTGTGAGTGTTGGGTCAGGGGTGTGGTCCTGCATCTGGAGCCTTTGGGAATCCAGCCAAGGTGCCAGAAGTCACTCTGGGATCTGGGGGGGATTCTGCAGGATTCCTCTGACAGGAAGGACTTGTTTGGGAAGCTGCTGCTCCTTAGAGAGAAATACTCCATGAGGATCTTGATATCACAGTAAGGCACCATGTCCTGTGATGAATGGGAGCCAGGGCAAGGACAAACCAAAGGCTTCAGAAGGACGAGGTGCTATAGCTCTGCTGGAGTTTCATTTAGAATAATTCATTCAGAATCATTAGGTTGGAAGAGACCTCCAGGGTCATCAAGTCCAACCCAACCCTAACCTCAACTAAACCATGGCGCCAAGTGCCACATCTAGTCTATGCTAGTTTCCATGGCTTCTGGAGCAGCCTCAGTGGTGAAACTCATCAGCAACCCAGAGCTTTATTGGCAGTCTGTCTTCCCTTGGAGGAAGTTGTTGCCGTTCTAACTGAATTTACCAATTGGAGTTTCTTAAGTGAGTTGTTGAAGGTCTTTTGAAAGAAACTGTCATTGCTTTTATCAGTTCCTTGGGATGAATTGAAGAACAAAGCCTTTAGGAAGAAAAGCAGCCGCTGGAACATTCTGGGGTGTGCCCAGAGCTAGAGGCCCTGTGAAGGCCAGTGCCTGCCTGGCTCCCTCGCTCCTGGTGCTTCCATCCTCCCTGCTCAGCTGAGCCCCTTGGACCACAGAGTGTGTGTTGTGTCTCTACCTCCTGTAAATTCTGCTGTGATAGACCCAGACCCATCATTCAGCAAAGTCTCCCTAGTTCAGCTGCTCCCAAACACCAGACAGGCTGTACAGCAAAGCTCAGAGAAGTCTCCATGAGAAAGATTTAAGATTAACATCTTCAAGTTGTTATAGCTAAACAAAGCATACAAGAAACAAAAAAAAAAAACAAAAAAAAAAAAAAAAAAAAGCGGGGGGTNAAAATGGCGGGGGGGGGGTTGTAAAATATAATCCAGATGTTCTGCTGTGCATCCTCTGCTTCTAATTGCTGTGCCACAGCCCAGGCATGGATGGCACACTGCTTGGGGGAGCTGCTGGTGGCATAAATATATTCCTGTTTCCATTCTCCACATGAGCAACTTGTGGTCTCTGAGTGCAAGGGTTTGATGCTTGTGTTGGTGCTCACCAGAAGGCTCAGCCAGGCCCATGGCCTTTCCTATTCACCCTGATCTGGGAGCAGGGTCAGAGTCTCCAGGGAAAGTAAACATTCAAGAGACAAAGCATCTCACAAGCCCCCCACTCCCATGGTTTCTGAAACAGTTGGAGGGAGAACTTTTTTTTTTTTTTGAGAGCGGTTTGGTGTGGTGTTTCTCAGGGGTTGATGTAGGAGTTGGTGTGTTTAACATCTTTCCCAGTGACAAAGGGGCTCATGGGCACCCTGGGCAGTGTCCTGGTGACAGCAGGCTGTGTGTTGGGAGGGGATGGGGATCCATGAAAAGGACCTGGACAGGCTGGAGATGTGAAGCTGTGCAAAACTCATGATACTTAACAAGGCCAAGTAAAAGCTCCTACATGGGGTTGGAGCAATACCAAGCCCTGGTACAGGCTGGGAAGAGGATGGATGGATGGACGGATGGATGGATAAAAAGCTGCCTTGAGAAGGACTTGGAGGTGCTGGTGGATGAGAGGCTCAACACAATCATAGAATGGCCAGGGCTGGGAGGAGCATTAAGGTCATCTGGTTCCAAACCCCTGCCATAGATGTGTCCCAGTCACGTGTGTCAGAAACCCCCCATGCCCTGGGCTGATGCCCCACTTCATTGTGGGCAGAAGGGGAGGGGGGGATTTCTGCCCCTTTGCCCTGCTCAGGTGAGACCTCACCTGCAGAGCTACTTCCAGCCCTGGGGCCAACAGCAGAAGGATGTGGAGCTTCTGGAACGAGTCCAGAGAAGGCCACAGAGCTGCTCCAGGGCTGGAGCCCCTCTGCTCTGGAGCCAGGCTGGGAGAGTTGGGGGTGCTCACATGGAGAAGAGAAGCTCCAGAGAGACCTCAGAGCCCCTTCCAGGGCCTAAAGGGGCTCCAGGAGAGCTGGAGAGGGACTTCAGACAAGGGATGGAGTGACAGGGCAAGGGACAATGGCTTCCCACTGCCAGAGGGCAAGGATAGATGGGATATTGGGAAGGAATTGTTCCCTGGAAGAAATGGCTTCCCTGGCACAGGGTGCCCACAGAAGCTGTGGCTGCCCTAGCTCTGGCAGTGTCCAAGGCCAGGTTGGACCAGGCTTGGAGCAGCCTGGCATAGTGGAAATTGTCCCTGCCAAAGGCAGGTGGAATGAGATGGTCTCTAAGGCTGTTCCACACCAAACCATTCTGTGATTCTCTGAATTAAGTTCCTCATTGTGAAACACATTTATCAGCACTGGCATGCACTTGTACATAGCCTTTGAAAAATCATCCTCCTCTATCTGGTGCTGATGCAGCAGAGGGGAGGGACTGCAAGCGTGGCTTTGCAAACCACCAGCTTTGCCCCTTTGCACAAGACCTGTGCTGTGGTCTCTGTTGTGCAAACTGCTGGTTCTGGAGCTGCTGCTGGATCTGTGTCTGGTTCTGGAGCTAGGACTGGTGCTGGTGCTGAAGCTGGGACCTCAGGCAGACACACTGCTTCTGTCTCACACACTGAAAGGGGTGGGCTGGAGGCACATCCTGAGTTTCTTGGGTCAGGGTCACCTTGAAGGCCAGGGTAGGTTGCTCAAGGGTCTCATTCAAGGGAGCATTATCCCCAGGGATGCAGGCCCTGCCTCTGTTCTTGGCCCTGTCCCAGCACTTCACCACTGTCCTGGGTGTTTTCTTACATCTGTTGGGAATTTTCTTGGCAGTAGCACGTGCCATTGCCTCTTGTTCTCATCCTTGGGCCCTCTGAACAGCTCTGTCTGCTCTGCAGCCCTTCCATGAGACAGTCAAGATCAAGAGTAAGGCTTCCAGAGCCGCCTTCCCTCCAGGCTGACCAAGCCCAGCTTTCTACTGGGCTCCAGGTGGATTCCCTCCAGGTTTTCAAAACCAGTCTGCAAACAGGATCAGCCTCACCTGGGCCTCACTGCAAGATTTGTAATTTGCTTTGCTGATTTTCTTTAAAACATTAAAGGACCAGGACCAACATCAGTTCATGGCTCCACTTGTAAGGAGACAAGTTTGGGGATGGGGATGGTGGATCCCAGCTTTGGGGACGGACACACCTGTAGAGTCACTGCCAGAGCCACTGCACCACCTGTACCATTCTACAGCCACTGTGGGTCCTAGGGTGTCCATGCATGGCAGAGTCCAGGTGAAGGCCTTCATCCAAGCAGCCTTGGGGAGCCCTGGCAGGAATTTGGTTGCTCCCAGTCTGTGCTGCTGATCCAAGAAATTTTGATCCATGAGGGCAGACACAATTGCAATGTGCAGTGAAGAGGAGCTGAGGAGCAGCTCCTCTGCCTCCCTGCACACCTCCATGCTCAAACACATTCCCCACTGATCCAGCAGTATCCCTCTGCCCTGTCAGTGTGGCAAGGAGTGTGTCCATTAGAGATGCTTTTGCTCTGGGAAAGGGAGAGGGGGCTTTGGCCCGTGGCAGAGGAGATGGTTTGTCAGCTGAGCTCTTGGTGCAACAGCACTTTGGGCAGAGGCCAGACCTGCCTGGGCTGCCCCATGCTCCAGACCAGCAGCTGGAGGGTGATGCCTGTTCAAACCATCATCCCAGTGCCTACTCCTGCCCTGGAAGAAGGAGCAGCTCTCATGGACCCCGAGGGGATGTGGGGCAGAGCACGTCAGGAGGTGGGATGGGGAGTGCCGGGCACTGCAGGTGTCAGGGGATAGAGGTAAAGGCGTTGCTTCGAACTTTAAAAGCGGCAGAAGATGAAGAGCACCGTGGGGGAAGGAACCTTATCCCTGAAAGACACCCCCAGAAGGGCTCCAGACTCTCAAACCACCACAAAGTGGTCACATCTCCACCTTCAAAACTCCCGGGAAAGCCCCGGGGAAGCATAGGACTGTGTATCCAGTTGCGAGCAAAGGAGCCTCCCCGGCGGGCACGGGCGTTGGAGGTGAGTGCTGTACCGGCCTGGCCCCGGGAGATCCCCTGCTGACAACGCCGCGCAGATAAAAGCGGGCGCGGAGGGGCTGTAGGCAGGGAGGAGGCGGCGGCGGAGGATCACAGGTGAGAGCCTGCTCCGGGCACAGCCGCTTTTCTCTCGTGGGGTGTTTGTTTCTCTGCCAGGGATGGGACTGCGGAGTTGGGGCTGAGTTTGGGGCTGAGCTCTGCAGTTCCCACTGCTTCCACCCCCGCCTGGCACCGGGCGCGGCTGGAGCGCTGCAAGGAAGCGCCTGGAGCGCGGTGCTGCTGTTGCCAGGGGCTGCTCCGAAGGGACGGAGTTTAGCCGGGCATTTTAGGGTGCCTTTGAGGCAGCTTCACAGTGGGTGCTCAGCCCACAGCTCTGCGGTCATTCTGGGAGTTGATTGCTTGGAGCAGCCTTGGGAGGTGAGTGGGTCAGCTTTGGGAAAAACATCCCAAACATCTATTAAACGGCTATTAAATATTTCCCACTCCTTCTGCAGCCCACGTTAAAGGAACAGCTAGGTCATAATTGAATAAATTCCCATTAAAACACAAATATAAATGCCATATTTTATAATTATGGGGATAGAGTGATACCCATCTCATGGTTGGCTTCACTCTGGCTCTATTGAGGAAGACAAGCAGTTCACTCATGGTGATTTTTTGTGGCAATATTCTAAATATTGAAGTATTATTTCCTCCAAACTTTTGGTGTAACTTTTAATCTGAATATCCTCAACCCCAGGCTAATCAGGAGTAAAGAGGATACAGTCCCTCATATGTTTTTATGTGACATCTTGTGTGACATGACTACTTGCAAGGAGGACTCTTGGAATTTAAAGGCAGAGAAACAGAGGTGTAGAGGAGCTGCGGTGCTACCCTGGCTCTTTCCTCTTCCCCACTAGCACTCCGTGGCACACTCTGGGTGCTGCCCTGGCAGCACATTCTGGTCCCTTTGTCCCAAGCGGCGCGTTCCCAGCAGTGCTGGCAGTCCCTGGGGCAGGAGGCTGCTCCTTTTCCACGTGGACTGAGAGCACCTCCCAGGCAGTGTGCTCCCTCCTGGAAGCGTTGCATTGGGCAGGGGATGCTTCATGAGCTCCCTTGTCATGGGCCATCCTCCGCCTGGGCACGGACCTTCCTGATGCATCCATGTGTTCTTGGTCTTCTTCACTTACATTTCTTTACAGGGATGAAGGCTTCCTGGGGTCACTGGTGATCCTCATCCTGTTCCAGGCACCTGTATCCCCTTCCCACGGTATTGTCCTTCCCTCAGGTTTTGCAGATCGGGATTTTCTGAGTGGAAAAGATAAGGCTATATCTGGAAGAGCCTGTCATGCAGCAGCACAGCCCTGAAAAGGTGCCAGAAGGAGCACAGTTTGTACATCCTGCAGCAACAATCTTGGCTCTTTCAGGTTTTTACCAGGTCACATCCTGCCTGATTCCATAAAACTGGGTAAAAGGATCATTTCCCAGCACTGGTCCATGCCCATGGAACCTGCCCTGTGCCAGCACCTGAGAGAGCTACTAGGGCCTGTGGAGTGTGGGGATAGGGCAGCCCACTCCCCCTCTTCCAGCCCTGAATCACTGCTGCAAAACATATAGAGAGTTCCATATGTTAATTTACAATGTCAAATCCTTATGAAAAGCACATGCCTGGCTGTTCATTTGTCTCAAATGGTGGTCCAGGCAATAATTTTTCTCATCAGGTCCAGGCAATATTTTTTCTCATCAGAACTGTCCAAGAGCTCAGTTCTGGGCTGATCTGGGAAGATACTTAAAAGAAACTGGGGAGATGTGGGGGATATTTATCCCTTTGTTCAATTTTCTGAAGTTTTTCTCTTTCCCAGAAACTGTAGGATAGTGTTGTCACTCAAAGAATCCATCAGGGCCTGTCCTCTCCCTTTCTGTGACCCACAGCCAGCAGATGATGGAGATGAAATTCATTTTGGGAGCTCCCCCCAGGGCAGGAAGGGGAGCAGTGAAAACGGCAGGTGGTTGAAGGAAAGACTGTGGAAAGCCATGGGGAAGTTGGGATGCTTATAAGATCAGAGAATCCCAGAACGGTTTGAGTTGGAAGGAAGTTTAGAGTTGATCCCATTCCACCCCCTGCCATGGGCAGGGCCACCTTCCACCATCCCAGGCTGCTCCAAGCCCTGTCCAGCCTGGCCTTGGGCACTGCCAGGGATGGGACAGCCACAGCTTCTCTGAACAACCTGTTCAAGTGCTCTGCTGTGAAAGGGCAGGACAGACGCTGCCTGCACCTCTCACTGTTTGGGGCTGTTTGAAGCCTCCACTGATGGAGGGACTCTCTTCATGCCCAGGTGAGACTCTCAGACTCTCCTGAGGAATATATTTATATGCAGATCTCCGGAGAGCAGCACTTGCCTCCAGCTGTGTCCAGTCCCCAGGGGCTGGAGGCACAGAGATGCTGCCTGCCGGCACCCTCACCTCTGCTGCTCCCTCTCCCTGCTCAGATGTGCCTCTGGAGCTGTCAGACACGTCCCTGCTGAGCAGCATGGCCAAGGCCCGGCAGCTGGTGGATGCCACCTACAAACGCACACGGGGCCAGTGAGAGCTGGGCTGGGTGTGGCACGTCCCCTGTCCCTTGTTCTCTCCTGCACCACAGCTCCCCCGCCTTTCCTCCCCACAGCACAGGGACAGCGGGGTGGGGACATTCAGGAGCACATCCAGCTTTTGTCTGCTCACCCTGATTTTACACCAGTCTGTTGGGTCACCAAGAGCTGTGACCTCCTCTGTGCTGCTCCTTCCAGCTTGGTTTTCAGAGAATCACAGAATCACAGAGTGATCTGGGTTGGAAGGGATCTTAAAGCTCATCTCGTTCCAGCCCCTGCCATGGGCAGTGACACCTTCCACTATCTCAGGGTGCTCTAAGCCCTGTCCAATCTGTCCTTGGACACTTCCAGGGCTTGGGGCAACCACAGCTCTGAGCACCCTGTGCCAGGGCAGCCCACCTTCACAGCTGCACCTGATGCTCTTTCTGAGCTCTGTTACACCCTCAGGGTGCTTTGAGCAGGAGCCCTGAGTTGAGATCAGCACAAGCTCCTGCTTATTTCCAGTGGTTCCCTCCCATGGATGCAGCAAACAGCTGGATGCTGCAGTGAGGACATTTTGTGGGACTCTAAGCCATGCTTTGGGAGCGTCCAGCTTCCTACCACCCCATACCTGTCCTCTACCAGCAGCCACACTCTGAATCCCCTCCCTGATCTGGGCACTCCTCCAGCTGAGAGGAGGCTCCAGCAGCTTTAGGACAGAGTGGCCTGCAGACATTTGAGGCTGTTGGGCAGTGACAGCTATTGATGATCTGGATGATAGTTGAGTGAGATTTGGTGCCTCATAGATGTGATTTGCCTTCTGGCAGGTGGAGCTGGACAGTTTCAGAGACTCCCTTCCTGCAAGTCTCTCTGCTGCTCTGTGGAGGGTGCTGGGAGCAGTCGTGGCCTCTCCCAGTGACTCTCTCCAGCAGTTCAGACCTGGGACATGCCGTGCCTGATGCTCAAGTGTGCAACTGCAGCATCCCTGCCCCTGCCCATTTCAGATTTTGGGTTCTTGTTCTTTGCAGCATATAGAAGAATCTGCAGAACAATGCCTTGACACCAGCAGAGCTCCTGAGATATTTTCAAGCAGCCAGTGGAGGGGACACGAGCGGCCGTCCAGGCAGGAGATTATCTGCACACCACCCTGAGCCTGCTCAAAGAGAGGCTGCAATGGACTGTGAGGGGGGACTTCAACATCACAGATAGGATCCACCTTTGCTGGGAGGAAGGCAGAGGAGGAAAACACAGGGCTTGGTCACTGGGGCTTGGGAGGAAGGAAGGAAAGGGATGGGCTGTGACAGATCTCTCCCATGTGGCTGCAGTGAAGCAAAGCTGAATTATTCTTCTGTGCTCTTTTTTCCATCTTAAATATTATTTGGGGATTTTTCAGTTAATGAAAGTGTTTTGTGCACTTCCCTGGTTATTTCTGCTGTAGTGAGGTTCATGTTCCAATGGGTCAAAGCTTGGAAGGCTTTGCTAAATATTCTGCTGCTTGAGTAGGGAGCGAGCAAACACAGAGATGACTCCCAGCAACTTGGCCCCAAGGAAGGCAGTTCTTCAGCCAGATCTCAGACAGCACTTAAGTCACGCCAGGGGCACAACACTGCCCAGATAGAGAATGGGGAGATTTGAGAGGACATTTTAGTGTGTGTCTGGAGGAGCAACATTTTCTGTGTGATGGAGTTAGGCCAAGACAGGCTGCTGAGAGAAGGAGGCAAATCAGGGCCAGTGAGAGGAACAGCTCAGGGACACACAGGGAGGATTCCTGCCATATAAATATGAACTCATGGGCATCATGGAATGGTTTGGGTGGGAAGAGACCTTAAAGCCCATGCAGTGCCATGGGCAGGGACACCTTCCACTGTCCCAAGGGGCTGCAAGCCTCACCTAGCCTGGGCTCAAACACTTTCCCAGCATTACAGTAAAGCACTGTCAGGACAAGATACATGCTGGGGTTCTCTGGCTTTGCTCCAGAANGACTGAAGACCCCCGAGACCTCCCCGGACGGCAACGGACATCTATTGGCTGGTTCCACGAGGATTTCTGCCCGTCTTGGTAGCTATAAATCCCAACCCCTTCTTTTCTCTTTCTCTTTTCCTTTTCCTATCCCTCTATCGCATTTGGTTGGCACTAAATAAAGGTGCATTTCTTGCAAGAGAAAAATGAGTTTGTCCCCTGCTGTGTCTTTTGTGCTTTGAGATTCCTAAAGAACCTATCAGGACCCCGCAAATAGTGCGGACCCTGACAAACAGGATGAGCTGAAAGGCAATGGCAGAACTGGTGGTGCAGAGATCCAGCCTCTCCATTCAGGACTGATGCTCCAACACCACTGCAGAGCCCTGTGGGAGCCACCTGGCTGCCACCTCTCACCCACTTACCCAAGTGGCTTTTTAAACCATGCTGTGACCCAGACTGTTGGTGGCAGCAGTGACCAGGAAACCTCCGAGGGATGGGATAGGGAGTGAGCAGCAATAGCCAAAAAGGAGCATCTTCCATATGGAGACAGACTGGGAGAGCTGGGGGTCAGCCTGGAGAAGAGAGCTCTGGAGAGACATTAGAGTCCCTTCCAGTGCCTAAAAGGGCTTATAAAAAAGAGGGAGAGACTTTTTACATGGGTAGATAGTGACAGGAAAAGAGAATGGCTAAAAGAGGAGAGATTTGGATTATATGTTAGGAAGCAATTGCTGGCTGAGAGTGTGCTGAGGCCTTGGCACAGGTTGTCCAGTGAAGCTGTGGGTGCCCCATCCTTGGAAGTGTCCAAGGCCAGGTTGGAGCAACTTGGGAAGGTGTCCCTGCTTGGCAGGGGGTTTGGAGCAGATGATTTTTAAGGTCTCTCCAACCCAAATCATTCCATGATACTGTGATTCTGTAGGACTTTTCTTGTTGAACTCTGCCACTTAGCTCCCGTGCAAAGGGAAATGTGCACAGCAAAGCACAGCGCCCCTGGTGAGCCCAGCCACAGGAAGGTTCTTTTCCAGGCAGCTCCAAGCAGGGGGGACACGCACTGGAAGCTGCTTCCAGGGGGAAAACCTTGTAACAGCCCCTAGGATGGCTGTGCCTGCATTTTATGGTGGAGATAAAAAGGGAGAGAGAGGAAGTGCCAGTACTAGAAAACCATTCTGCTGCTGCATGAGCCTAATGTGATTATAAATAAGATCTGACCACAGCTTTGCTCGGTTTGACACTTTCCAAACCAGAAAAAGCATCTGCTGGTCAAAGAGGATCCTTTGCACATCTTCGAACTGGAAGATTGAAATGACAGCACATTGTGGTTGTGCAGATGATGCTGGGTAGAGGTACAGGGGTACAGGAAAACCTCTTCCTGAGCAAACCCAGCAGGGCCAGTGTGTTCCAGCATGTTTTTTCTCCCTTGTTCCCTGCAAGACTTGCTGACTCCAGCTCAGGTGGGTGTGATTTTCAAGGCCACTGGATGTGACCAGCAGGATAAGAAAATCAATTGTACCTCTTCTGGCCACAGAAGCGTCACTGGTGAGTGCAACAACAGGTGAGGGGCTGTGTCAGCAGGAGGATGGATGGATGGATGGATGGATGGATGGATGGATGGATGGACAGATGGGACAGGAGGAGAGGAAATGTCCTCAAGTTGCACCAGAGGAGGCTCAGGTTGGACATCAAGAGGAATTTCGTCCTGGAAAAGGTGGTCAGGCATTGGAACTGCCCAGGGTGCTGGTGGAGTCCCCATTCTTTGAAGTGTCCAAGGAAAGACTGGTTGTGGCACTCAGTGATCTGGGGTGGTGGTTAACCTGAATTATTCTATGGATAGATGCATCCTCCAGAAGTAGAACTAGATGCACTTCCCCAGGGAAGATTCACACAGGCACCTTTTAAACAAGGGTTTCACACTCCACAGTATTTCCTAGTAATGTGTGGAGCTGTTAATTCCAGTCCTGTTTTGAAGGTTCCTGAACCAGATCTTTGCCAAAACAGGAGGAGCTCCATGTTGAGGAGAGACCCTTTGACAGAGTTTCCAAGGGTTTCCTGATCTACATCCATACTGGGCATGATCTAGCCATCCCCTTGCCCCACAGTGGGTGTGGGAGGAAATCTGGGCATATGGGCTGGGAGATCACCTCCTGCACCTCCCGTGGCTGGAATGGGAATGTGGGAGAGACACGGGAAGCTGTTGAGCTGTTGAGCACTGTAAAACACAGGACAGTTCGGAAACATTCCTTGTAAAAACAGAGCTGGGAAGCTCCTGGGAGCAGCTGAAGCAGAGAGAGGAAGGAGCTCAGCCAGCTCTCTTCTTGCCCCAGGGTGCTTTAGCCTTCAGGGGTGTGTGTAAGAACTAAGGAGAGACCTTCCTGCCTCCTCCTACTTCAGGGGGGGATGTAGGCTCTGGGATAAGGACAGGTCCATTGCACCTGATCTAGACGTGAGGCTCTGGGGAAGGTGTGCTCAGCTTTGCTCTGTCTCTCCACTGCCTGGGCAGTGCTACACCCCCTGTGGGTGAGAGGCCACCACAGAACACACTTGGGACATGCACTCCAAAGAAAGTATGTCTTGGGGTCACCATTTATGGTCGTGACAAGAGCGGTGAAACAGGACTCATTGACTCCATATCAGAAGGCTTTATATGATTTATTAAAATTGACTCAATTGTTCAAAGCTTGGGCTATTTCTGCTCCGGTACAGAGCGAGCTGTTGCTTCTCCATGCTCCGTACAGAAGAAAACCCCAAAAATGCTTCTTATATCAGAGAGATAACAAAACTTCACACCTTGGCTAAGAAAGAGAAACAAACCTACATCTTCCGAAACAGAGACACAGGACAGAGATGGTTTACAGAACTTTGTGCTCTGCAAATTTGAGCTTTCCCATGAGAATATTTTTCTGCAGGGAAACTCATAATATGTTCACACAACATATGTTAGTACTCTAATTAAGGTTTTAACGGTCTAATCAAACTACAGTCATAGAGTCACAGAATGGTTTGTGTTGAAAACACATGGTTTGTGTTGATTTTGAAAATGTTGAAAGGTCATCTAGTCCAACCCCCTGCCATGGGCAGGGACACCTTCAGTAATGACTTTCAAAAAAATCACCCAGCACAGTAACCTCACAGTCCAAATCCCCCAACTGCTGTTTCAAACCATAGGTAATTCCATTCCAGGCTCTGCCCCTTTTCCCTGGTGTTCAGCTTCCGACTTTATTTTCCAACCACAGTCTGAGGTTGAGGGCCTTTCATCAGGCTGGGTGACATCAGGGCCACTTGAGTTCTTGCCTGGGAGAAGCTGAGGCTTGGGGCAGCTTATTAAAGGTCTTTTCCAAGCTAAACAATTCTATGATTATTGTTGTTATTAATCGTGAGGTTTACTGATAGCACCAAACCTAGAGAGCTGCAGCAGTTCCCCAACTACAGTGTGCTCCCATTCCAAGGTCCATGCCTCTCCATATGCGCAAGCTCTTGGCTCCACCTGTTTGCTGTTTTTCCATTGCCTCTGACAGGAGGAACCCATCCCTAGGAGCCTCCAACAGAGCCCTGGCCAGGTGGCTGCCAGCAGAATATGAGGATGGCATGTCCAGGGTGGAGGGAAGGAAGGCGTTTCTCTGGATTCCCCCTTCCACTGGTAAAGTTTGTAACAGTCTCAGAATACAGTATCAGGCCTAGGGATTGTCAGTTCGAGGACAGGGCACAGGCACCAAAGGGCTCATCCACCAGCTGGAATTGTGGATCAGGTTGGAGTAGCTTAAATTCACCAGCTGCAGGGTGATGGTCTGAGAATATCCAGGGGGATCTATTAGGAATGCTTTCTAAGTCCCATGCCTTCAGGAAAAGCAAAGGAAAATTAATCTGATTGCTGCAGAATCACAGGAGGAATACAGAATTACACAATATGTTCTTCAAATTGAGTGCATTTAAGCCAAATTATTTTACTTACCTTTTTTCATTTGATTTGTGACAGTTGTTGTTTCCTGAAAAGCAATTATGCCAGAGAATAAAGTGAGCCAGGAAATCCCCAGAACAAAAAATGTATGACCAGAAATGCTATGTAGGGGTCCCTGGGTGGGTGAAGTGCAGGTTGTGGCTCTCATGGCACCTGGATGTGACCAGGGACACCATGAGGTGGCTGCTGGTCACTTGAACTTGGTGCAACAACAGCTCTGATGAGGAGCTGGGGTTTTTTTCATGGATTTGTTGTGCTTCCTAACCCTCCTACACAGCATGGTGTCCACTTTTTCTGTAGTAACACATGAAGGTGCGGGAATTGTGATGGCTGGGGAAGGGATGAGAAGGGAGGAGGACTTTGAGATAACTTTCGGAAATTCCCTGGAGCTATTTTTCCTACATCTCTATTCCAGAAAAGGTCTTTTAATATTTGTTTTGTCTTCCTTTCAGATGCTTGCTTAGCTGTCTCTCCAAGTCCATCAAGGGACAGACTTGGCCTGGAGGCTCAGAATCCTGCCTAGAGCCAGAGCACCATAGTGCTCAGCAAAGGGCACTTGGTGATAGTGACACCTTCCTGCACAGACAGATTTGGGGTTTTTTGTCTGTAAAGCACAAGAAGTGCCCTGGGAATTTTTGCTGAGGACCCCGCAACCAGGTGCAGCCATTCACAAACATCAATTCCCACCAATGTGTTCTGCCTCCATCCCTGCAGGTCTGACAAATGTCCAATGAAATTGTCCACTTCCCCTTGGAGCAGCTGCAGATGGACCAGCAGAGATCCCTCATGTTCATGCAGTGGGGACAGTTTATTGACCACGGCCTGGATTTCAGCCTGGAGACCCCAGCCAGAGTCCCCTTCGGTGGTGAGACAGACTGTGACAGCAGCTGTGCCAAGGAACCTCCTTGTTTTCCCATCCAGGTACAGGCAGCTTCCTTCTTCCAGGGGAGGAAGGGAGAGGGCATCTGGACTCCTCCAGGGATGGGGTCTCCAAACCTCCTTGGGCAGCCCATTCCAGTACCCAGTAACCTTTTCCATGGGGAAATTCCCCTGATGCCCACCCTGAGCCTTGCCTGGCCTGGCCTGAGGCCGTTTCCTCTTCTCCTGTCCCTGTTCCCTGGGAGCAGAGCCCAACCACTCCGGCTGTCCCCTCCTGTCAGGGAGTTGTGCAGAGCCACAAGGTTTCCCCTGAGCCTCCTTTTCTCCAAATCATGTCCATGTTCCTCTTGCAGCCCTGCTCTCCTGCCTTTGAAGTTCTGCTGCAGCTCTGGCTCCCACATGTCCTCCTAATTCCTCTCAAGGAAAACTATGATGGGATGGAACATCACTGAGTATTTCCCTGACATGCATTTGAGAATTCTGGGAAGGTAACAGGTTCTGGATGACAACTGTCTACGGTGTAGATATGGAGATAAGAAAACCGAGCCTTAAAGATGTAATCCAATATATTTACTTTCAGGGGAAAAACTTTAGGAATCCATAGGACTTTAGGAAAATCTAGGTGTCTCCAAGCTGTTTAGGACTTGGGCTCCAAAAGCAGAATTTTTGCTGTCAATCTGACCCTTCATATCAAGATTTATGCTGGAGACTTATGCCCTGTAAGAGGACTCCTGCCTGGCTCCATCTCCTGAGCCACTGATGAATTTTCCTTTTCTCTATCTGCAGATCCCACCCAATGACCCTCGAATGACCAACAGGAGGGATTGCCTCCCTTTCTTCCGCTCAGCTGCCACCTGTGCACGGGGCAGGGTGGTCCGGGAGCAGATCAACACACTGACCTCGTTCCTGGATGGCAGCGCCGTGTACAGCAGCGAGGCGGCCGTGGCCGAGCAGCTGCGGGACCACAGCAGCCACAGCGGCCTCCTGGCTGTGAACCACAACTTCACAGACAGGGCCAGGGCCTACATGCTCTTTGGTCCCATGAGGAAGGAACCCTGTGTCAAGGCCAGCGGGGCAGTTTGAATCCCTTGTTTTCTTGCAGGTGAGTTTGGGTGCTTGCACCCCAAACCTGGAATCTGGAGCCAACAATTCTGCCAGCTGCAGTTCCCTTCTTCAGTTGCTTGTTTTTCTTATTTAAGTAGGAAATGGAAGGGAGCAAATCATGGAAGACTGATACAGGCTCTGATAGGTAGGAGGAAGGTCTTCACCGTCTTCAAGTCTTCTTTGTGAGGATAAACCTGGAGAGAGAGTGTCCCATCCATGCTCAGCAGCTCTGGTAGGGCCCAGAGTGACCTAGGAACCAGTGCCATGACAAAGCCAAGGAGGCACAGCAATGGCAACCTGGCCTGGAGGCAATGGCTGATCTGTACTTGTCCTTCCATGGTTGTCTCTATCCTAGCAGGATGGGAACAAGTGTGTAATTACTGTGGGTGGGTCACAGCAGGAAAATTTGCATGTCCCTGCTGTACTGTGAGAGGAGCTCGGATCCCAGCTGGAATGAGAATGAGGCCAATGCCAGACCAAGGCGGCCTTTTAAGGTGTGTTTCCACCACTGTGAAGGAGTGCCACCACTTGAGGGAGCACTGTGAGCACTCCAGCCAGGCCAGTCCGTCAGGACACCCTCCTGCTACACTTATCCTTTGTCATGCTTTTGGTATCCCCTTGACCCCTTCTTCTACCCAAAATAACTCCTTTGGTTGTAGGCATGGTCTCCCAAAGCCAGACAGGCTCCCAAAGCCAAGCCTTCCCTCCAGCCAAATCCCTGCACAGCCACCACCCTCTCTCCCACTGCTGCCCTTTGCCACGTTCTGACCCCAGCTCCCAGAGACAGAACTGACTTTACAGATCCTTAGCGCTGTTCCTCATCCTGGTGCTGTTACCGAGGACCAGGAGGTTTCCACAAGCCTGTGGGACCCCAGAGAGGGATGCTTCTGGTACATCTCATGAATTAGTGTCTAACCCTAACCCAGTACTGCCTGGCCTATTTCTTTTGGAGAGCAGGAGTTTTCATCTGGCTCTTGCTGGTTCTGGCCACACCAGGCTGCTTGTGGCACTGCTGGAGAAAGCTTCAGGGCATGACAGGTCTCATCAGCTGTGGAGCTGCTTTCTACTCCCTTGGCCTCTTTCATATGAGGCTGAAGTTCCTCTGAACATCCCCATGGTCTGTGGAATCCATCAGCTCCCTCCTTTAAAGCTCATGATGTTTCATGCTCCCTCCAGGCTCCCACGGCATTCCACCTGGACTGTGCAGGACCTGTGGCCAAAGGCAGGTGCCCAGTGAGAAGCAGAGTGGGTAGGAATATCAGATACTTCCCAGGTGGGGCTTCTGGCCCCCATGGACTCACAGCAAGGAGCAGATCCTGTTCCATGGCTGGAACAGACCCATCAATTCTTTTATAATCATCGGTTTAGGCTGCTTCAGAGGCGCCTTCGAAAATTCAGTGTCTTATTTTTGACTTTTCCGGTCCCTGAGAACTGGGGGAGTTTTACAAGTGCACTTGCCTCCCAGGGCTCAGCACTTCCTCCCAGAGCTCTGTTGGAAGCTGTGGCCGGATGCATTCTGCTCATGGAAACCTCACAGTGCTGCTTTTGTTCCTCCTTCCGCAGTTCCTCACAGGCAGCCTTTGAGAGTGGATGAAAAGGGCTCTGTGCCAAGAGCAGGAGCAAATCCTGCTATTTACTGTGGGACAAGGGGACTAAATATGACATATTTACTTTTCTCTGAGTGCTTGTCTATACTCTCATCACCTGCTTGCTCTTGCATTTCCTGCCCCAGATGTTTGAAGAAGGATTTGATATTTCATTGTTATGCTGTTTGCAATTTATTCCTCCAAGCTGACTCATTTTGCTTTTCCTTTTACTCCCCAGAGAGTTAAAGGGGAGTAAAAAGCACAAAGCAAGGTGTTTGTGACTGTCACCTTGCTTTGGCCACAGTTTCAGCTGGTCTGAAGAAGACCTTCTGACTTTCAGAGCTTCCTTGGCCATCTTGACTTCCCTCTGCCCATTTGCATTTCTCTCGAGCTGTGAGACCAAGTGGCTCTGATATGGGAGCCTGGAGAACACCTACTTGTATTTAACTTTTTAAGTTAATGGTCCCAGCCCTTCACTGAAACTTTCCCCACCTCTCTGTGATTCTCAGCACAGCCAGGGTAGCACCTGGCTTTTGTTGCCTCAGCAGAAATTCAGCTTTTGCCTGGTACTGTCCAATCCTTGGTTTCTCTCCCTCCTCCTTGTTTCTTACCCATTTTCATCACAACACAAATATTGAGCCACCTAAAAATTCTTCTATGCGTGCTTCCCAATGTGACATTCCCACTCCAGTGTTGTGTGTGCCCCTCCCAGGTGACACCCGTGCGAGTGAGATGCTGGAGATGGCCTGCATGCACACACTCGTCCTGCGGGAGCACAACTGCCTAGGTGGAAAGCTGAGGAACCTCAGGCCCCACTGGAATGATGAGAGGTTTCGACCAGGAGGCACAAAAGATCCTGGGAGCTATGATCCAGGTACCAGCTATCATCCCACCTGTCCTGGCTCTGCCTGCAGTCTCACAAGGTTCATGTGTTGGGCTGTGCTAGTATGGGGTGGCCAAAGGATGCAGGATTTGGGGGTGAAAGGACCAAAATCTTTCCACCAGCCCCTTTCGACCAAAGCAAAGTCACACAGAGATACGTGAAATGACAAGCACAGAGGGGTCCCCCTGAATCTTTGATGTTCCTCTACTGTTAAATTTACAAAGTGCTTGATGAGGTTTTTAATGGCACATTTTTGTTTGAGGAACAGACAGAAAGGTCAGAGGAAAAGCTTTTCTAACTGTGTTTTGTACCTCATAAAAAATGGTAATGGACATTCGGATTAAAATTCCTCAGGTTGCGAATCCCCTCCTCTCAGTAATTCCCTGCCCATGGCAGGGGGCTGGAATGAGATGATCTTAAAGGTCCCTTCCAACCCAAACCATTCTGGGATTCTGTGAAGAAGCCCCATGTGCTGGTGGGTGCAGCCAGTCATGGTGTCTCCTTGGGACTGCACCCCAGACTTGACCCTGAATGGGATCCTGGGGTCACACAAACACCTCTGTTCTTGGATGAGAAGTCCTGAAGTCTCTTGTCCAGCCTCCAGTTTGCAGCAGGAATGGCCTCAAAGCCAGATGAGGTTTTACATCTGGCAGGAAAGGCTGGATCCTGTGAGAGAAAGGGGAGAAAGGGACAAGCGGTTTCCTAAGGCACTGCACCTCCTTTGAAACCTGTCTTCTGAGCTGGTTTAACAAAAAATAAAAAGCAGGAATATCAAAATGTTTATGCTTTTATGCTGTCAATTAAAATATTATTGTATTATTGAAAAGATATGGTGGGCAAGGCAAACACCCAAAGGATTGTCCTAAAAAGCATCATCTCCATAACTGTGTTTACATCAATGGTTTCATCTTCAGGCAGTATTCAGACAGTTAATCCATTTTCTCTTACTGACGCAGATGATTTTTATTATTTTATATTTTATTTTATTTTATATTTTA
>VYXD01001094.1:1222-23072 GCA_013397195.1 Hylia prasina | reverse complement strand
ATTTTATTTTATTTTATTTTATTTTATTTTATTTTATTTTATTTTATTTTATTTTATTTTATTTTATTTTATTTTATTTTATTTTATTTTTTTAAAATGATATTGTGCTGCCTCCTCAATATCCCAGAGAGACGTGGGAGCAGGGCTGGAAATCTCTGCTGTGGGAGGACTCAGGGAGTCCTGTAGGTGGTGCTACACCCGTTTTCTGCCGATGTTATCTTTGCCATCTGAGGCACGGAGGGTGCAATTCGGCCTGCCTGATGGGAACGTGACAAGGAGCCAATGTTTGGGAGGATTTGGCAGGCTTTTATCTGCACAGACTCACACCACCAATTCAACTGGAAAAGACCTCTGAGATCATTTAGTCCAAGCTATTATTATGCTGCTCTGACTTGCCAGTGTTGTGGCAGAGAGAACATGAAAAACAACTTTGCTTCCACAGAAACTGCTGGCCAAGATATTAACAGTTCACCCTTTTCTTGTTTCCCCCTAGATCATAACCTACAGGGGCTACCTGCCTCTCCTACTGATGCAGGTTCCGCACTCTCATTCCTCGCTATTGGGGCTACAATTAGTTCATGGATCCTTGGATATCCAGTGTCTTCACCTTGGCTTTTCGCTTTGCTCATGCCTCAGTCCCTCCAACTGTTGGCTGCTTAGATGATTATTACAGACCCATAACTCCTGAAATTCAACTCAGAACCTCCTTCTTTGTGGTCTGGAGGATCATTTAAGAAGGTAAATCCTTTTCTGCAGCTATGCAGTGTGGGTTTATTTCATTCATCCTTTCCTGCCCTCTCTTGATGAGCTCCTGCTTCAGCCAAATTTAAAAGAGTTTTGTGTTCAATATATTAAATGGCCTTTACTACCAGCCAGAGTTGTCCCAACAGAGCTGTCCCCTGTAGACAAGGGCACCCCATCCTGTTCCAGAATGGTCTGATCACTTCATTGCTCTGGTCTCCAAAATATTATTCAAAGTATTTTCTTCTTAATTCTTTAAGTGCAGGGAAATAGATTCTCATGTAGTAGAAGCTTATAATTAAATACAAGCTGTGCTCACCTCTCTGGGGCCTCTTAGTCACACATTGGCTTCCCTGCACTGCTCACATGTCCCTGCTTTGGGTATAATTGATCCCAGTTTCTCTGTGCCACCTCTGCAGGTGGAATTGATCCCTATCTCCGGAGCCTCATGGCCAACCAGGCCAAGCTGATGACGCAGCAGCAGATGGTGGTGGGTGAGCTCTGGGACTGACTCTTTGAGCAGGTTGAAAGGATTGGGTTTGATTTAGCTGCACTCAACATGCAGCAAAGCTGAGATCATGGCCTTCCAGGTAAGTCAGCTGTGGGAGCAGAGCTTGCAAAGAAAAACAAGTGGAAATCAGGCATTTTTGTGATTAAACATTGAGAAGTTTCTCCAGCCCATACTTGGCTGACTCAGGAGTTGGATTCAGTGATCCTTATGCATCTCTCCCAATGCAGGATATTCAGTGATTCTGTGATGCTCTTTCCCAAACCTTTTCCTTGTTTCTGAACAACCACAGGTAAGTGGGTGGAGGTTGAGCACTGAAGGCAAAGCCTGGCTGAAGCTGCATGAGAGACGTGAAGGCAGAAGAATGTGGGGCATTGCACAGACCAGAGTTTGGTGTTCAGTGACTGACTCATTTCTATTGTTCAAGTGAAAAAAACCTGGTAAAATAGTTCAGCAACAAGTTTGCAGGAGTGGAATTAGGGCTGTAAGTCCCCTGTGACTTCTCTGCAACCATCTGTGGTGGTCCAGCCCAGACACGCATGACTGGAAGACTAGATTTCAATATGCAAAGAAAATCTCATCATAATTTCTCTATTAAATCTGTGTCCCAGAGAAAAACAACAACCAGTCATGTCAGAACCACTCTCAGGGCTGTGCAAGGTGCAAAACCAGTGTAATGGCATTGCAAGATGATATTGAGAAATAGATTGTTGATTGAGCTTCAGAGTTGGCTCCTGGGTGGGTCCTTGCCCAACACTGTCATTAAGCTGAGGTAAGAGCCCAGAGCTGCTGTGTCAGCAACATCCTGAGAGATGCAACAGAGCTTCTGTTTGATACTGGGATGAAAACTGAGCTGGATACACAGGTTTTAAGCCCAGTGAGAGGCTTTGCAGTACATCCAGGTGCATCATAAGCTCACAGGATTGCTCTGCCTTGGTCACAACAGAAGGTCATGATTTTTCTGTGCTTTATTGAGGAGCACTATCATGTAGAACCTGATCAGAACCACAAATCCTGGGTTTCCAGACCTGACGTGGTGGGAGTGACATGTATTTCTAGTGAATTTGGGTTTAGCTTTAGGTCTCAGCCCACCTATGAGTGCTGTATTCCCTTATATTAGACATGCATGAATGTGATGATGGCATAGCAAGGTCAAAAACCCTCCCTAATTAATATTCTGGTTAAGCAAATTCTCAGTGTCCTGGAATTGTTTGATAGTGGTGTCATCCAGGCACTGCATGCTGTGTCTTTTGCTCCCAATGCTCCCTGTTTTTTAGATATAAGACAGTAGGTTTGGATTGCACATCAGGGAAAAATTCTTTCCTGTGAGGATGGGAAGGCCCTGGCTCAGGATGCCCAGAGAAGCTGTGGCTGCCCCTGGATCCCTGCAAGTGCTCAAGGCCAGGTTGGACGGGGTTGGAGCAGCCTGGGACAGTGGAAGGTGTCCCTGCCCATGGCAGTGGGTAGAATGAGATGAGCTTTACTATTCCTTCCAATCCAAATAATTCCATGACTCCATGACATCCTGCTCACAGCCGAGGTGTTTGCTGCAGCATCATCTCCTCTCCTCCACCAAGATGCAGAATTATGCACCAGTTGTGGTCCAGTGGATTTTTGGCTCTTTGCAGTCCAGAAAAATTAGTCCAGCTGGCAATGTCTGGTGGCTGAAGTAACTTGGGCTTTGTGAAGTGGGTGGCTTGTCCCTGTGTCTGGACAGGAACCAGCTGTGGAGAAGTACTTGGTCATTCTACTGTTGTACAGAGAGAGGGGCCTTCAACAGGTTCACTTTCAGTGAAGGCAACATCAGTTGCATCCCTGCTGAGTGGAGAACATTGCTGGAAGGTGGTAGAACAACTCCCACCTGCAAAGACATGGCTCTCACAAAACAGCATTGAAAGGCCAGGGAGTAGGAACTGGCTCTGGAGGAGCAGGAAGGCAGCAGCATTAACAGAAATATAAAAAAATGTTTTAAACATTTTGGTAACCTACCGGTGTCCCAGCTTTGGGAAAGAGAGTCAAAAATCTTTCCAGGAGGGGGGAGCACATTACTGCTCTATCTGCTCTGACATCCAACTACTTGCAGGTTACAACTCCTGGAGAAAATTCTGTGGGCTCTCACAGCCCTCTGCAGTGAAGTCCCTTGGTCAAGTGTTGAGGAATCAGAACCTGGCAAGGAAGTTCCTGCAGCTCTATGGGACACCAAAGAACACTGACATCTGGATTGGGGCCCTTGTAGAGCCCTTTGTGAAAGGAGGCCAAGTTGTTCCTCTCATGGCTTGTCTCACTGGTGCCCAGTTCAGGAACATTCATGATGGGGACAGGTAAGAGGGGAGCTGGGTATCCCAACCCTAAAGTACAGGGAGTCTGGAGTTTATGAAGACTCCTTCACGCAGATCTGAAAACTACTCTAGTTGTTTGTTGCTTTTTTTTGGTACTCCTTCAAAAGTTTCATTCTTTTCATCAGACCCCTGTGTGATGGTTGAGATCCTGGGCTGAGATCCCCTCCCAGCAAAGTGATATCTCACTATTTCTTCTTCCCTCCCCCAATTCTGAACTGGAACCCTCTGCTCAGACACATGGCAGGGTTTGGTCTTTGCTTATGGTGGATGTGGTGGGTTGGAGTTTTCTTGTCAGCCAAAATCACTTTAGCAGTGCTGAGGTTTCAACACACCTGAATTTCTGCTCCTCCTTGAGGTTGCTCAGAGGCTTTATGTGCAGCAATGAATTATGTTCTCCATTTTAAGCTTTCTGAAGCAAGATCTCTGTACCTCCTAGCAATATTGCCTGAAAATGGGATCACAACCCATGTTTCTGGGAAACAGTTCTGCTGAGAAAGACTTAGGACGAGCTCAAACCCCAGGGTGAGGAACTTAGAGTCAAAGTCTGTCACATGTCTAGAAATCCTATTCTTATGGCAGGAAATTAATCTTTTTCAAAAAAATTGAATAATTACAGGGCTTGTTCCAACATGGCAATCATTTGGCTGTAACCACAGGCTATGCATAGTCTCTGCAGCCTTTCGTATTTGAAAGAGGGTACCTGTGCCTCATCTGAGGACAATTAATTCAATTGCATCTTTGTTAAGAAAAGCAAGATAATTATCCAACTGGTGAGTCAGGGCTCTTGATTTAAATAAAAGAAATTCAAATTTGTTCTTGGCAGAAGAAACTAGTGTTAATGGGAATTAACATAGTGGGAGTCATCAATGTGAAGAAGGCAGAAGGCAAAAATCTGTTGTGAAGAAGGCATGTGCCTGCCTTGGCCAGTGGAGCTCCTGAGCTGGGGGATGTCTCCTGCAGGAGCTAGGATGGGATGGTTTGCCCTGATCAGCTTCTGCTGCTGGTTTCAAAAGGGCAACACTCCCTCCCAGCTGCTGAGGCCTCTCATTCACTTTCTTTCCCACCAGCAGCCTCCCCCAGCTGCTTCAGCTCAGACCTGGATGTCTATCCCAAGTTCATCCTGTCAGGTCCTCCCAGTGCCAACTACATTTTTCCTCAGTGGATGCCCACCAAGGTGTTCAGTGGGCTGCACGTGAGGTGCAAAGACAGGCTGAGAAAGCTGGATCTGCTTAGTCTGGAGAATGGGAGGGGGAGTGATTTCAGTCTCTCTAAGGAGTGGCTGTGAAGGTGGACACTTCCCACGGCTCACAGGGAAAGGACAAGAGGTAACAGATGCAGGTTACAAAAGGGAAGTAACCTTTAGACAAAGACAAACATCATTCCTGGTGATAGTGGTGTGATGCAGACACAGGGATGAGAGAAATCTTGGGATCTCCAATCTTGGGTATTCTCTCAAACTGTCTAGGCCTTGAACAAGTTCTCTGGATTTTCAGTTAGCCCTACTCTGAGTAGCCGGTTGGCCTGCAAACCTCCTGGTGTCCTTTCCCACTTCAATTTTACTGTGATTTACAGTGGTAAACTGTCTTACTTCCTAGCCAGAGTTCACCTGTCTGGGCTCTAAGCTATCCCATGTATGCAAGTCCTGCAGCCCAGGCTGTCCCATGCTGTTGCATTCTTTTCTGTCAGACCTGTTTTGATACCACAGAAATCTTCATGAGCCAGAACAACTTTTCTTGTAAAAGCTCTTTTCTTGTCATTATAAGCACTTCCAGCCATGCCTTTTCTCATAAATTGGTCTCCAAAGTGAATCTGTGGCATGTAAAACTGAGGGTTATATAGATTCATCATGGACCTGCAGCCAGAGCATCGTAAACAGTCTCCCCAGTCTTGATGACCTTTCTCTAATATATTTACCCTGGAATCCCTCCGAAGGTTTTAGTGTCAATGTTAATGACTCTAAGTGAGGAGTAAGTGATTAATTCCCTTTTGACGTGTTCACGCTTTGGAGGCTGGTGACTGATGCTATCCTCAGCCAGACCCAACACTGCCCTTTGATAACTTGTCATAAAAACATGGAATATCCTGAGTTGGAAAGCCCAACTCCTGGCCCAGCACAGACAGCCCAACAATCCCACCCTGTGCCTGAGAGCATTGCCCAAATGCTCATGCAGCTCTGGCAGCCTTGGGGCTGTGCCCATTCCCTGGGGAGTCTGTTCAGTGCCCAGCACCCTCTGGGGGAAGAACCTTTCCTGATATCCAAGTAAACCCACCAACACAGCTCCAGCTGTTCCCTCAGGTCCTGTCCCTGGTTACCAGAGAGAAGATTGGTCTCTGCCCCTCTGCTTGTTCCAATCTGTTTTAGAGTAGATATTTATGCCAGAAATTTTCAGTGGGAATTACTCCCATTTCAAAATCCAGTCCTCATATTTTGTGCTGGAATCATTACTTTGCATTTGGAAGTCACTTGTGATCTGCAGCTTCACCAACTCCTCTCTCACACACACTGCTGTGCTGACAGCAGCCTGTCCACTTCTGAGCCTTTATATGGTGAACAAGAAAATGTCCTTGGCCTTTTCCCACTGCTTTGGATCACTTTCCCTGGCTCCCTTCTCTCTTCAGGCCAATGTGTGGCTGAGCAGATTTAGGGAGTGGGAGAATCATTACAACTTTGTGACAAAAGCTCACGGTGTGAGCACGTCCCTCCTCTCCCTATCTCAGATTCACTTAAACTGAGCCAGGTTCTGGAAAGGGTGCAAAGACCCAGGGGCAGAAGGGAGTCAGCAGGGCATGGACACACTTGGTCTGTAGACTGGGATCTTCATTAGAGCTGCAGTTTCTGAAAACACCTTTCAGGTTAGGCAAGAGCCAGCTGCTTCTGAAATGGGAGTAGGATGGATCCAGGTGCTGGGAATCCTTGCAACAGGAGAAAATTATTGCTGCAGATTTTGGTATCTGTGGGTGTGCAGCCTGAATGTTGTGTTAGATCTGAGCTGCCTGCCTGTCCATAGTGAATTGGGAACATCCTTGGCTTTCTCCATACTCATCAGAGACATTTACGAGCTGTTGGAATCAAGGACCTCCTTACTCTGCACAACGCCCTGACAGAAGGGTGCAGCCAGGAGGAATTTGGGCTCTACTCCCAGGGAACAAGGACCGGAGGAGAGGGAATGGCCTAAAGTTGCACCAGGGGAGTTTCAGGTTGGACATCAGGAGGATTTTTTTCTTGGAAAGGGTTGTCAGACACTGAAAGGGGCTGCTCAGGGCAGTGGTGGAGTCCCCATCCCTGAAGGTGTCCAAGGAAGGGCTGGTGACAAGGCGAGGGGATCAGTCGCAGGTTGGACTCAATGGTCCTGGAGGTCTTTTCCAACCTCAGTGTTTCTGTGAATTCTTTGAAAATTGCTGACAGTGACTTAAAATAAACCTTTTCAGTGGTTTGTGAACTTGCAGACTTCCTTGTCCCTGACATTCTGGGTGGGTTTTACGTACAGAGTTGTGTCAAAGGCTTCTTCTACAGCAGGAGCCTGACAACAGCACCCTGGTTTGGAAACCACAGCCATCCTTGCAGGACAGCTATTCCATTCCTTTCATTGGCATTACATTTTAGGAACCTCTTTCTGGTAGGTGGGCATAAACCAGTTGTGCATCAAGTCAACCTTCCCCCAGTTCCAAAAGGCCATAATTTTGTACAGATGAGATACAGGAAAGGCAGACAGGGAACTGTTTGCTGGATCAAACCTTGGAGAAGCAGAAAGAAGCCATGTTTTTTCTCTAAGCACTGGCTCCCACAGGGTCCTCATCTCTGCAAGCACCAGTTCGGAGGGTCCCAGTGTGCACATATGGGGTTCTTGCAGTGTCCATGTGCTGGTGCAGGGATAGTTCAGAGGCTGTGGAGAAGCTCTATGTTCTGGTTGCCTCTCTGTGGTTGCAGGGAAGCCTTAGGAGACCTGAGAAGTGAGGCTGCAGTCACCCTTCTCCACTTTTCAATTAAAATCAGGAGAAGAAGGGCCCCTGGCTAAGCCAGAGGAGGAGGGAGAACAGACAATGCCTTTCTTTATTTTGATGTCTTTCCTCAGTTTCTTCAGGAAATATCACTGAGTCTTGCCCATTTACTGTCCTCAAGGAATTGATTTTGTTCTTTAGGTTATAGGTGATGGGCTCATGGTTTTATGGGTCTTTGGGCTATTCCCTTTTGAGAATCTCCAGCTCTCAGTCCTGTCTCGAATTGAGTCATTGCTCCTTCGAAGTGCCAGCTGCTAGAGCAAGGCCTGGTGTGCAGATGATGAATCATGAAACATTTGTTTTTCAGCCCAGTCATTCTGGCTATTGCTGAGTTCCTTTTCGCACAGTTGTTTAAGGAGATGAAATGCAGTTGGAGCAGTCCCAGGTTATTCCTGCATTTTCCTGATTTACTCCTTGCTTATGCAGATGCTGTCTGAGCATGTACCTGCCTCTGGCCAGGAAAACATCAGGAGTCTCTACTCTTGCTTTATCTTTTTGTCTAGACTTTTGGCACTTTTCCCCCTTTTCCCACTGTGCATACAGAATGTCTAGTTGCTCAGCTTGGTCCCTCCAGTGCCTGGATGTGTAGGACAGGGTCTGGCTGCTCAGATCACTGTTTTTTTCTTTCTCCCCTCCAAAACACTGATTTCTGATTTCCTGGACATCTTGCAGCCAGCTCACTTGGTGAAGATCAAAGTTTGCACAAAGTGAGACAGCCTGGGATCATAGAATCATGGAATGGTTTAGGCTGGAATGGACTTGCACATCATCCAGTTGCACCCCTGCCATGATACGGGACACCTTCCACTATCCCAGGTTGCTCCAAGCCCCACACTGGTCTTGGAGACCAGTGTCTAGAGATGAGGCAGCCTCCTCTTCTCTGGTGTATTGGTCTGAAAGCAGGGTTTGTGCTGTCCTATACATCCTGCTCCTCCCCACTAAAGATTTTCTTAAAATTCCTCAGTGTTCCTATTCCCAGAGCCCCCTGAAGGGGCTCTCCAAGCACTCCCAGCCCCACAGCCCCTGCACACAGACAGCTTTGCTGCTGTGTTTGCCCTGTTGCCATCCAGCCCTCCTGGAGCTCTCTCAGCACTGTTGCTAAACCAGCTTTCCATGACGAGTGCAGCTTCCAGCAGAGAGCACAGCCTGGCTGAAGCCTCACTCCCAAACCTCGTTCCAGCTTTGCATCACCCACACACAGCTGATAGAGGGAGTCTCACCTTTGCTCTACATCACCAGCTGCTCGTGACTCACTCATTGCTCTGCTCAACATGCTCTGGGCTGGAAGGATGGAGCTTTTCTTCCTTCACTACCCCTTTACCTGTTTGCTCATTGCCTTTCTAGTCCTCTACCAGGTGAAACCTGCATTCAGATTCTTCTGCAAGATGACTTTCTATAAGCTGTGGCTCTTCACCATAAGCATTGGGGTTGCCATCCTCAGTATTCCTCGTGGACGTAACGTGGACAACATGATGTAAGTTTTCTGTGCTTCCTTTCTGCCCTGAGCACTGATAGAGTCCACTCTATCCAGTGCTTTGTTCGGAGGTGTGGTGGGGAGGGATCGATCGTATACTGGTATGGGGAGATGACAGACTGTAATTCAGAGAAGGGGTGTGAGTTTTAATACTGGTTCGGGGTTGACAAAAAGAATAACAAATTATGGAAAGAAAGGAAGTAAAAAGTGACACAGATTTGCCAGAGCAGGTAATGCCAACAACCTGGGTGTAATGCATACTGCTACTTTTACTAGAGCTCTTTCATTTGGTCTTTGGAGATGTACTTCCCTCCACCCCATGGCTGAGCACTCTATTACTAAGCTGTGTTGAGAAAGCCATTCCAGGGCCTCTTCCCATTCTCTACTCTGAGCCAGTGCACACCTGAGACATCACCATGGTGCAGTGCTGGCCCCTGCATGGGCACTGGTGTCCCCATCCACTCAGTGACAGCCTGGTGTCCCAGGTCTGGCAGTCCCCCAGCCCATCCTGTTGTTGCCCATCCTTGTCTCTCGAGACTCCATTCAGATTCTCCAGGCTGTGGGCTCACCTGGAGGCTGTGTGGGGTGTCCAGGAGTGATCAGTGGTGGTGACATTCAGGAACCTGGGCTGAGTGTGGACAAGAAGATGACTCTGCTACATGGCACCACAGTGCTTGAACCCTCCTGAAGTGCTGCAGAAGCAGGATTTACTATTCCATTTTATACTTCAGTGGGAATTCGTATCTCCTAACTGAGCATCAGCTTTGAGAATTTTTTTTTTTTTGCTTTGAGAAATTTTCTTCACCTCTTGACTTTGGTGCCTGGCCCCTTTTTTTTTCTTTTTTCTTTTTTCTTTTTTCTTTTTTCTTTTTTCTCTTTTCTCTTTTCTCTTTTCTCTTTTCTTTTTTTTCTCTTTTCTCTTTTCTCTTTTCTCTTTTCTTTTTTTTTCCAAGATGCTATTTTACCAATATCTCTTTAAATAAGGCTCCCAGCATTGCAGCCTAATGTCACCTTGAGGGAAACCTCTCTCTTTCCACAGCCAGCAGGGTTAGGCACAGGTTTACTGCAGCCTGTATTCCCAACCCAGCAAGGTGGGAAGGAAAGTAGAGTACAAAGGTGTGCTGTGAATCTGGAATATTTTCTAATATTTTCTAATATTTGATTGATCCATGGAACTTCTGGAGCTGTAGTTGCTGGGTTATTGGTCATGTATAACTTGAGGGAAACCCGCAAGGTGTATTTGTCTTCTGTAATTAAATAATTAACTGTGGAGGGGCACTAATTATTCTTCTCCAAGTCATGGTCAAAGCTGTCTGTGGGAAACTGGCAGAAGCAGTGTGTGAGGTGGGCTGGTTTGGATGCAGAGTTTGGTCTCAAATTTCAGCATCTCTTTGGCTAATTTCCACTCCTCTTTTCCAGGTTTTTGCGCATATTGACCCGGCCACTCAAATACATCTTTGGCATTCAGATAGTGGTGAAGGGCAAGGAGAACCTCAGGACTAAGAAACCTTTTGTCCTGGTGTTGAATCACCAGACCTCCCTTGACATCATGGGTATGTGGTGATCCTGCCTCCTGCTCCTGGCAGGGATGTAGGGATGTGTTGTATGGAATCCCAGGTGCCACAGGCCGAAGGGCAGGAGTGGCTGCTAAAGAGCCCTTCACCAGCCAGCACCAAGCCAGGGCTGATCTCCAGGGTATCAGAGGAATTTTCAAGCTACATCAGCTTCACCCTCTCCAAGGGAATTGGACAAGGCTCTTAGCTGACCACAGCCTTCTCATAGCTGCTCTTCTTCAATGCCTGTCCTGAGTGGATGGCCTGGAGACCCCCAAAATTCCCCAGGGATTCTATGAAGCTTCAGGCATGGCATCTCCTAGAGCAGAGAGGTGCTGCCCATAATCTAGTGGGACCCTGAGTGCAGATGACGACTCGTTCTGTCCTTACTGTCCCCTTGCAGTGATGATGGAGATATTGCCGAGGCGCTGTGTGCCTATTGCCAAGAAGGAGATCCTGTACATGGGCACATTCGGCCTGGCCTGCTGGCTCGCAGGGGTCATCTTCATCGACCGCAAGAGGAGTGAACAGTCCATTGGCACTCTGACAGAGGTGGCACACTCCCTGCACAAGGACAACGTGAGTGGGGAAGAGTCCAGTAAGGAGTCGCTGGAAAACTGGAATCTGGATGTGGGTGGAAAGAGATCTTTGTCTCTGGGCTGGGCACTGAGCAGAATAGAGTGAGAACAGAGAGTGTGTTCTGTGTCCATGAATGAAAGTCAGGGGTACAGAGATGAGCCCCAGGACACCACCCCTCTTCAGTGGCTTAGAATTGTACCTGGAGGTCCTTCTGCCCTAATGTCTTCTCCCTCCTGCAGTTGCGTGTCTTGATCTTTCCTGAAGGAACTCGCAACCATGGTGGCTCCATGTTGCCCTTCAAACGTGGGGCCTTCCAGCTGGCTGTGAAAGCCCAGGTGAGACCCACCTTCTGTCCCTGGAGTGCAATTTGCCTACTGTGCTCCACCAGCAAACCAGGGTCCTGGTCCCTGGCTTCCCTATGGATGGAGTACATATCCAGGAGCCCTTGGGGGTTTGCAGGTGGCACGGGAGATGTTTCTGTGTGCAAGTGGAAAACCTTTGTTACAGCTTGAGATAAAAGTGGGGACCCTTGACAAGAGCCCTGGTCCTGCACAGGGAAGTTTCTGCTGAGTTGGCCTCTGTAGATAGTAATTTGATAATTCACAGTTATTGGCCTAAATACAGACATGAAAATTCAAAGCCCAATAGCAAGGATATGGGGTGATACAGTTAAATTATCTAAATATTCAAATAATCCTCTGAGTGCCTGCTGTGACACTGATGGTGATAATTATCAACAATGTGCAGGATTTACCTGAAAACATGAGTTGAACTTTGGAAGAAGGATGAGATGTGTATATTCACTGTAGACTGCCTCCCCTCCAGGTCCCCATTATTCCTGTAGTGTTGTCTTCCTACAATAGCTTCTACAACCAGAAGGAGAAGAAATTTACACCAGGTGAGGATGACCTGGGGCAAAGAATGGTCTGGGTGGATGGAGGTGCAAGCTCAGTTCTTGGAGCCATGACCGGGGGGGGGCAGAGGACCATGTATAATATGGGGATGGCACCCAGAAAACAGCAGTTTCTGTCTTCTTGGGAAGAAATGGGACATTTCAGGCATCACTTTTTCCTCTCCCCTTGGATTTCTCACTGCTCATCGAATACCTGTCCAAGAGAACTTGGAGGAGCAGCAGAGTCCTGGGGCAGGTCCTGCCCCTGACCACCCCACACTGCCCTTGGATCTGGAGGTGTACGGAGAACTAGGAAACATTTGTGGTAACAAAAATTTCTACTGGCCACCGATAAAATTTTAGGGGAAAAAATAACACAAGTCTTGGGCTTCAGAAGCAAAATGCAGAAAAAAAATGGTACAAATTCTAACAGAGAAAAGTAACCCATTGTGTTCCTTTGCTCCCTTAGCTGCCTCCCACCTTAAAATGGACTTCTGCCACTTCCCACTCTTTCCCAGGCTAATCCTGGTGTTCCCTGAGGAGAGGATTTGCATCTGAAATTCTCATTCCTCCTATATGTGCATGGGTGTGGTCATTCCCTTGCAGGCAGACACCTGGAAAGAGAGAGTGGTGCAAATGATAAATAAGGAATTGCCTGTTTCCAGTCATCTTTCAGTTGCTGGGTTTATCCTCTCCCTGTTTTTTGCAAAAGTCTTTTGGATCTGGAAGTGTTCCCCCACCTGAGGTCATTAGGACTATGAGCAGGGGTTTTGCCAGCCCGTTCCCTTCACTTCACAAACCTGATCTGGGAAATCAGAGAATAACCTCCTGGGGAGAGATCTTTGAAGCAGCTGAACATTTTGCTTTAAGCAAGGCCAATTCTAAAGACAGATGAGTTAGCTTTGTGACCAGTCCAGAAAAGGTTGTATTAACTCCAGTGATGGAGATTCCAAGAATTCCCTGAGTTTTTAGGAAAGACTTTTTGCAGTTACATGTACATTTGCCTGTATACAACTTCAGTCACCCTGGGAATTCATGGTTAGCTCATTCCATGCTCAGCTGATCTCTGAGCCCTTTTCCAGATGGCTGTTAAACAGGCAGGACCTACACTGCTGAAGAAAGAACCCTAGTTAGCTTTTCTTGTACTTTCCCACCTGGAAGTTTTGCCAGAGCTGATTCTGAAGATGGGGGTGAAGATTCCTGCACACTGAACAGGTCCGTGGGTCAGGACAGCTCTGTCTGTCCACAGTGGCTCTGGGTGTGCTGAGGAGCCTCTTGAAAGCCCAGCTCTGTGCCTGGTGTTGGACACTGTCACTCATGGAACACATCTGGTGCTTGTTGGAAGTCTGTTCCCAAGAGACCCGAATTTTCAACACAGCCTTGTCATCACTCTGCTCTTTCAGTAGGAGCAAGTGAAGTGAGGTACCAGCTTGGCTTTGGGTGTAAGATGTGCAGGCAGGTAACACACAATCATGGAATCACAGAAAGGTTTGGGTTGGAAGGGATTTGAAGCTCATTTCATTCCACCCCTGATCATGGGCAAGGGTACCTTCCACTAGACCAGATTACTCCAAGCCCCATCCAATATGACAAACCCTTTTCTTTTGTGAAGTTCTTCTCTATGCTTGTTTTGCCTCCTTCCCACAGCTCTCCTGCCATCACTGCTGGATCTCATTCCAGGCACACGTGTAAAGTCATGCAAGAATATTACAACATATCACAGACTCTCCCCAGATCCCCAGGTTTCTGTCTGTGCAGGCACTATCTTGTCTCCACTGGGCCAAAAGAGGGGACTCTTGATGCCAGAACAGAAGAGCATGATGGCAGCTCCCCAGTATGTTCTTCCAGTTTACACCAGTCCGTTGCTTAGATGTTCCTCCGGAGAAATCTGACATAGCAGGGAATCCTGGCCACAATTTCTCTCATCCCAAAGTGTGTTTCTGGAAGGAGGGGCCGTTCTAAATTTGGTATACATAGACAGAGAACAGCCAGTTTGGATGTGTTATATTAAACATCTTCTCTTTGCCTGTGATCTAGACAGACCCTGAGATCTTTCTACTGTGAAAACTCATCCTATATGAAACATTGCATTCTGTTGGAGAGGACATTCACCTGGTTCCATATTTATAATTCTTGTGCTCTCTGTGGATAGGAATAGCCCAGGCTGGGTTTTTGCTATGTGCATTTGGGATGTGGCGGGGCTCCCACACCACTAGCTGGGAATGAGGGCATTTCTTTGTTTCCTGCTGTACCACCTCCAGCTCTTCTATACCACTCATGTATTGTTTTGCCCCCGTCTCACCTTCCTCCAGGAAATATGATCATCCAGATCCTGCCAGAAGTGGAGACGCTGGGCCTGGGCCCAGATGATGTTCCCAAGCTGACGGAGCAGGTCCGTGACTCCATGCTGTCCTCCTACCAGGGGATATCGGGAATGACGAACGGAGCTTCCCATTAGCAATCCCATCTTCCAGCTCCAGCTGTGTGTGCCACAGCTGAGGGGAGGCCATGGCAACCACAGGAAAGTCTGGCAGCAGAGACAACTGTGGATTGCAACACTGACATACCAGAGACAGGCAAAACATCAACTAGGGAGAGAAGCTTCCCAGGGGAATGTTGCTGTGCACCTCCCAGAGAACTGTGCCGCCCAGGGGGACAGACACACAATGGACTGCTGCACATTCCTGTGCAATCACATTGCTGAGAATGTCCCAGCAGCCGGACCCCAGGCAGAGCTGGGCCCTTCCTGTGATCATCACTGCCTGCTTATAACCACCTTTCCCTGTTCAGATCCAACAAGGCAGAGGCATTGATCCCAAGCCTGTGACCCTGCTGCTTGGGAAGTGGCTGCCTTGGGGTTTGAGGGCTGCCACATTCCCCTGGAACACACTCAGGAGAAGCTGCTGTTTTCTTCCTCTTCCACGGAGAGGATGTGGGAGGTACCTCTGTCATGACACACAGAAACCAAGGCAGCTTTGGGAGAGGGGAATTAAAGACCTTACATGTGCCTACAGGGCTTGGTGGCATCTTTTGGCATATTTAGCCTTCCTTTTAAGCCAAGGAAGATTTTGCTTTCAGGGTTGGGCGAGGGGGACACGTCTGGGGACTCAGAAACCAGAGGCAAACAGCAGGAGTATGCCACCTAATATTCTTGCCATGCCCAGATGGAATCATCATCCCTGGAACTGTTCAAAAGATGTGTATATTTGGTGCTTAGGGACATGGTTTAGTGGTTGATCTGGCTGTGCTGGGTTAATGGACTCTATGATCTTGGAGTGCTTTTCCAGCCTTACTGATTCTGAAATTCTGTGATGATTTTATGATAACCTCATGATTTTTAGCACAATCTATATATCTTTCACAAGATACTCAAACACATTCTGGGAGCTGCAGCTCCTGATTTTTGAGTCCAGCCTCCTGCCTTTTCTGTCAGAGGATGCCCACCAGCCATGGTGTTATTTGCTTTTTTCTGCTGGTGTGTTTAGCTATGAACCAGAGCCAATGTTTTGCGCACATGTCTGACTTACACAGAATCACACACATTCTCACAGAATCATTTAGGTTAGAAAAGCCCTCTAAGATCATGGAGTCCAACCTGTGACTGATCCCCACCTTACCAGCCAGCCCAGAGCACTGAGTGCCACATCCAGTCCTTCCTTGGACACCTCCAGGGATGGGCACTCCAAACCTCCCTGGGCAGCCCCTGCCAAGGCCTGACCACCCTTTCCAAGGGGAAATTCTTCCTGGTGTCCACCCTGAGCCTCCCCTGGCCCAGCCTGAGGCCGTTCCCTCTCCTCCTGTCCCTGTTCCCTGGGAGCAGAGCCCGACCCCCCGGCTGTCCCCTCCTGTCAGGGAGTTGTGCAGAGCCACAAGGTCCCCCCCTGAGCCTCCTTTTCTCCAGGCTGAGCCCCTTTCCAGCTCCCTCAGCTGCTCCTGGGGCTCCAGCCCCTTCACAGCTCTGTTCTCTTCTCTGGACATGCTCCAGCCTTTCACTTTCTTGCAGTGAGAGACCCAAACTGAACACAGGATTTGGTGTGGGGCCTCAGCAGTGCCAGCACAAGGAGACAGTCACTGCCCTGGTCCTGCTGGTCACGCTGTGTCTGGCACAGCCCAAGTGCCATTGGACTTTTGCCCACCTGAGCACACTTGCGCTCTTGTTCAGCCACTGTCAAACAGTGGCTTTCCTTTTCTGATGGAAAGATTTCCAACGCGTCTGCCTCCAGGCTATCACTGATGCTAACTATAGATGAGTGCACAAGGATGTGTTTTATTACTGCCCAGAACACCCAAACCACACAGGTTCACTGTAGGATTTATTTAAAACTTGTTTCAAGGCTTCAAGGTGCAGCTGCCATGCTTCAGTGTCTTCAAAGGCTGAAATCTCGCTGCTGATTAGAAGCAGCCTAAACAGCTTCTTCTCTTGTGCAAAACCAGGAGATTGGGAAAGTTTTGGTGAAGATTACATGAATGTGCTAATTTCTGAGCAGGTACAAATGATAAAGAATTTGATTTTGCAATGCAAGCATGCCAGCCTGCAGATTTGACACCCATTCAGGATGGGAAGTAAAAAAACTTGTCATAATTACACTTCTGGAGAGTCAGAAAAGTATGGTCAATTTTTTAGGGGCACAGAAAATAAAATATTATTGCCCTTCCATCTGAAGACTTAGATTACTGGAAGTTTTTAGAAAGAAATTATATTTTAAAAAACCACATTACAGGAAATAAAACAGATGACATAGTCATGAGCTCCCCTCTGGGAAACCATGTGCTGATGTTTAGTCAAAAGCAGGTAGTGCAGCCTGATGTCCAGAAAGGAGTTTCTCAGCAGCAGCTCCATGCCACCATTAGGGGTTTCCAATACTGGTTTGATGAGCAGGATTAGAAACTGTGAATAAAGCAGAAATTGCTGCTGAGAGAGAGAAAGTCTTTCCTGGACACACCATTTTGTCCACCTTTTTGTCATCTCTGTATCTTTGTACCTCTGAGACACCATGCTACTTCCAGTCTTAGAATGAGTGATTTGGGGGCAATTTCTTGCCATTTCAAAAGGTTAAACTTCTAGCAGCTGCTTTTAGCCCTGGAATTTTACTCTCTCTGGGTTATACAAACACTATGACTTCCCCCAAGCCTGGTGAGAAAGGAGCCACGGGAAGCAGCTCAATACATTTTAGTGACCATAAGAATATGATAAAAAAAGAAATGAAAAAAACTGTTATTTAGAGAGAAGGTGAGCTGGACTCAGGTCCTAAAGAATGGGGTGAAGCCACAGTAATTTAGCCTTTACGTGCAAGTATCTGTCTTAAATAACAGTGTTTCTCTCAAAGCTGAAAAAAGACCCCAAAACTCAATACAGGAACTGCCTGGAGATGCTTTGTGGTCTTTGCCTTGCAGAAGGACAGTGTAGGTGATCCCCAGGTATTGTGATCATCTATAAATGGGTTGTCAGAAGGAAACAGAATCCTATCTAGTCCATTATTCAAGTCTCTGTTCTCCCACATCATTTCAGTTGGGAGAGCCCTGGTCAAAAGTCTTTCAGTAGGACACTGAGTGTCCACATCTCTCAGACAAAGACACTGTTTTACTGTGATCATGTTCAACTACTGGTGTGTGAGGCCATACAGTGTCAAAACTACTCCAGATATACCTTAAACTGATTTAAAGCTTTGGGGAAGATGAAGGGAGAGCAGGAACTTGGAGCAGCAGAGTAAGACCTTGGAGCAGGTTGGCTAATTCTAGCTGCTTTTTCATCAACACCTTCCCCGTCAGGAAAGACTACTGTGGTTGTTCTGGAATAAGGTCTTTAGAGGACACATTCCCAAGGTCCAGAACAGGCTGGATTTTGAGGGATTTCCCATCTGCTTGAAAGGAAGAGGCAGGGAATAAGGGATGATGAAAGCAATGGATTGCCTGGAAACCCAGTTAACAACACCTCTGCTTCTAGTAGTGTCTGAATGTAGCTAAATGAACAGTCATCTTCTTTTGGGGGGCAGAGTCACAGTGGAAATCTTAATTCTTTCATTTTTTTAGGCATGGAAAAGACCTCATAGCACATTTATTATTTTTGACAGATCTCACTGGTGTGTTTTGTGGCACTCTCAGGCTCTATTTTCCAAGATGAGAGGTCAAGCAGGTCAATCTCTTAGCAATCAGTGAAGTCCTCAGGATAAGTGTTGATCACAAACACATCCCTGGGTATCTTTTTGATATGAGTATTATCACAGATCACCCTCAACACTGAGATTTTTCTCAATGCTTGCAACTGTTGTGTAGTGAAACCTCCTGGGTTTTCCCACCAGAATCTGCAATGAAATTTCAGAAGCAGTTTATAATCTCTGGTTACTCGCTGGGATGGGAACCTGACCAAGGTAAGCCTGAATGGTACTTAGCTCCACTTTCTCCAGGCACACCCCTTTAGAAAGAGGTGTCTCCAGTGTGGCCGGATCTGGATTCTGCCAGTGCAGGGAGCCTGCCTCTTCCACACAGAATCAGCAGGCTGCTGAGATGCATGGATTTATGCCCTGAGAGCGAAAGTCACCTCAGGCAGAGGCCACAGCAGATCCCTCATGGTCTGGAGCTGGTGCTCCTCAGCCACCTGCATCTAGAGAAACAGGCTGCAAAAACCAGCCTTTTGGCAAGTGGGCAAGTGGGCTAAAATCAAGGGGTGAGCCTTGCTGGGAGCACTCACTGGAGTGCTGTAGATGGTCTGGATAAGTGTGTCACAGGAAAGGTCAGCATTTCCCCCCTAAAAAGTGCCACAGGGAATGTATCTCTCACCTGTCCCCATCACACAGGTTCCTGAACTGGGTGCCAATAGTGCAGGAGAGGAGGGGCCCAATTCTGCTGTGGGGAATCACAGGCTCTGCACCAATCCAGAGGTCGATGTTATACGGTGTCCCATACACATTCATGAACTTCTTGGCCAGTTTGGGATTGCCCAGCACCTCAGATAATTCTTCTATAGTTTGGGGTTGGGAGAGCCCACAGAAGCCCCTCCAGGCATTGTAACCTGCAAGAGCAGGAGCAGCAGATGACCAGAACCCACCATCACCTCTCCCACAGCACCTTTCTTGGCCCATGAATACTGCCTGCTTCTTCTCATGGCAAAGGATCTGGAAGGCACTATTGTCCAGACAGTCCCGACAAACGTCACATTTTCAAAGGTCCTTCTCATGTGTACACTAAACTAACAGTTTGGGTTGTCTTTGAGACTACATCTCATCCTGTTGGCTATATCTTTCTACTGCTGAGGGTGAATGTATCAGTCCTTGCTGCTTTGGGAGGCAAAATTTCTAGGATCAAATTCTTAGAAAGGAGGAAATTTGGTTGTGTTTAACCCAAGAGCGCCTGTTTTTCTCTAGCACTGGAGCAGTCCCATCTGTTGGTGCAAGTCACTTCTGCTCAGAACTCTGGGACACACAACAAGATTGATGGGAGAACAGAGGGACCTGTCCAAGCCCATGTGAAAGCTGAATTTGGTCACTTGTGTCTGTACGTTCTGTATCACACATGTTCTCTCTTTGCAATACACCACTGTTTCTCACTCGCTTTCTTACATTATTCCAAATATCATCTTTGATTTCTAAGTGTTTTTTCCTTGTTGTAAATGTCTCACAAAAAGATTTTGATAACACAGAAACTTTTTATTCCCTGAGCTTGGCTGCCTGTTCATCCTTCACCCTCAAATCAAGATACTGGTTCTTCCCATTAGTATAGAAAAGCTTAGTTCATTCATGGAATAAGCAGCAGCAGAAAAAAAAAGGTCTTATTCACAGGAGGTGTGGATTTGTGTCTCCTTATCTGGAAGGCTGTGGTCTCTTCCCTGTTGCATGTTCATGGCCCCTAGATCCAGAGCCATCACCTCTGTCTGTTCAAAGAGGTGGTTCTGGAGCTCCTCAACAAGCAGCTGGTTCTGTTTCATGAGTTTTGCATGATCCACAACCATGCCCCGGATCAAGGGGTCGATGCCTCCTGCAGCCATTGCAAATCAAGGAAAGATTTTTTGTGCCATGGTGCAGATTTCATGGTCCCTTTCATGCAGCTGAAACAGTCAATTATGGGCTGGGTGGGGTTTTCATCTCCATATTTTCATTTCACCATGTGAATCAAGAGTAGTTTGGGCTGGGGAGGACCTTAAAGGCCATCTCATTCCACCCCCTGCCACAGGCATGGACACCTTCCACTATCCCAAGCTGCTCCAAGCCCCATCCAGCCTAGTCCTGGACGCTTCCAAGGCTGGGGCAGCCACAGCTGCTCTGGACAACCTGTGCCAGGGCCTCTCCACCCTAACAGTGGTACCTATATGAATCTGTACATGCCTGCAGGTGCCAGTAAATAAAGCCTCACATAGTAAATAAATTCCTTATCGCTCCCCATCCCTCAGCTTTTCCTTCCACACCCCTAAATCCACTTGCTGTCCACCAGTCCCTTTCCAAGTCTGCTTCTCAGCCTGCAAGGCTCCATCATGTCCTGGTGCTTGGGGGTCTGTCCAAGGTTTTAGGTTTAGCAATGGATTTTGTTTATAATTCACTATTAATTGACAAACATTTATTAAAACATTAAATGTAGTGACAGAATTAATTCATGTCTGACTATCCACATCTTTTTATAACAATTAAGGAGACAGAATGAGCAAAACACAGGAAAATTGGCTGCACATGTGTAATTATGTTACTCATAATTAGTTAACCTATTTTGGAAGAGACATTTGTCTTCCTCAGAAAGACTCATCTGAAGATCTCAACTGTGTAATAGCATGACCCTATAACTCCAGTAAGAGCCACAAGAGGGATGGGCACCTCTAGGAGGGAGTGATGCTGCTTTAGCTCAGTTAAACTGGATGTGTCACCCGCTGTCCTTGTCTCCTGATTATGGGGGGATATAAGAGTGTTGGATTCTCCTGCCTCCTGGAGCAGCAGGAGCAGCTGCACCATCTGAGTGGATGTGGAACATCTCACTGTCAGGTCCTGCTGAGCTGGGAGGTGCCCAGGAAATGGACATGGTGCTCAGTGCTCTGGGCTGGGTGACAAGGTGAGGGTTGAACTTGATGGTCTTGGAAATCTTTTCCAACCTAAATGATTCTGGGATTCTGTAATTCCATGTGCCTGACCAGCTGTGGAGGGTTAACTGTTCACAATTTTATATATGACTAGGAGAATTCAAAAAAGCAAAACAGGCTTACCTTAAAATTACAAACAATAATTTATTTACACACATTAGGAAGAAAATAAGAAAAGGAAAAAAAACCCTAAATAAACAACAAATGAAACTTTCAGACCATCCTTCTCTCCCCTCCCAAGTATTCACTTTTTTTACACACAACATGAAAGAGACAAAATCTCTAACTTCAGTCAGTTTTACCATGAAAAACTAATCTTCTATCAGTTCTTTAGGAAAGGAGTCTTTTTGAGTCCCATGGAGACATGGTCACACGAGGAACAGTCCTCGGGTGGCTTTTATGCCACTCACCTGCAGCGGCCTGAAAAGAGCCTTTTGCAAACTGTGAATTCCAACCTATTAGCAGCTTTCTCAACACTGCATATGGGTCAAAATCTGCTTATTAAGGGGTACTGTTTAACGATGCCTTATCTAGTATAAAAACAAAGATGCTCTTTTTCCTGTTTCGAAAATCATCTTCATCTTAAAATCTCTTTTTTCCCCTAGGAGCACAAAGAAAACTTCATTATCACTTATACTAGCACTTTACACCCCCCCTAAACAGCATCTATATGTTACAGGAAAAAAACATTCCATTCTCCAGTGATT
>VYXD01001092.1:87391-112991 GCA_013397195.1 Hylia prasina | reverse complement strand
GTGGTGGCGGTGGTGGTGGGCTTTTTTTAGCATTATTAGCACATCAATTTTTTGAGATGGAGAGAAACAGCTACTTCTCACCAGAAATTCAGTGACACCCAGATGCATTCCTGATGAATGGGCACAATACGGTTATTTAAATTAGAAATCTTTTTGCAATGGCCAAAGTTTTATTTCAGAGTGAATTGCAGAATTTTTTTAAGGTAAAATAAAAATAAACAGAAATAAACTTCATAGAGGGTGGTCACATTACTCATATATAAATCCCTAAGTCTCTAAACTGTGCTACAAATTGATGCTGTCTGAGAACACTGGTCCAATGACTACAGAGATATTTAAGAATGTATGTGCAATGTGCTAAGGTTGAACATAGTGACATCTCATTCCAGAGAAATCTCCTGACATCTGAACACCGTAATCCCAAATATATATGCATTCCCAAATACGTGTTTGGGAAAAGTGTGCACACATCTCTCAACAATTGTGCTCAGAGGGCCTAAAATTGTATTTTTCCATCACCCTTTTTTTTTCCATCAGCATGTGCTTACAAATTAAAAGCAAACATTTGTTTTTCAAATGGCACATTATGAGACTGAATGCAGTTTAGAAGTTCCTTTTTGGCTGGCAATGACAGAAAAAAGTATTAATAATAAAAACCTAAACAATAATAATTAAAAAAAATCCTAATTGAAAATGGTAAAGAAATTATATATTTCATGAAAGGGTACCTAACACTTCTGTGTTCAGTGAGACAACTGTAAGCAAAGGTAAGTGTGTCTGCATTGCAGGAATATATCTCTAGAGTTGAGAACAATATATTAAAAAGAATTCTGCAGCTTTATAAGTTGTAATTCAAATTCTCTTGTAGTCTTCTCTCTAACCAGGAGCCTTGCTTTTTTCAAAAGGGTAATCATATATTGTTATCACTACAGTACTCAAGCATTTTGTTGTCTGCAGTTATAAGCACTTAAAAAGGGATGTTCAAACTAAATATCATATTCCTCACTTTAAGTACAATGAGCCCTTATTCCTAATTGACTTAAAACAGAATCCCACACAAAATAAAAGGTCAGCCACTTGGCAATTAGATTTAAAAACATTTTTAGAAGAAGGTACTTTTTTTTTTTTTTTGCTAATTAAATTAATTTATAAACAGCTTTTCCTCAAAGACTAGCATCTAAGTTTTTAATTCCAGTTCAAATAATGTGAATAATCACCTGTTCGAGGTCCTCACCACCCTCACGGGGAAGAATTTCTTCCTAATATTTAATCTAAACCTATTTTATTCTCTACTGTGGTACAAAACCCCAACATTAAATATTATTTTTACTTTATACATTGCAGAATCTGAGAGCTAGGCTTAAAAGGCTGGAAATTCCTACCTTTCAAATTTCACCTGCACAGTGAATGTGTCATTTGGGGAGGTGTGTAAGGTGCATACCTCCCTCAGTGACGCATGCCAATATCTGAAACTGGGGCAGCAGAGCTTATTAACAGACGGGAGTCTGCAATCTGCAAAATTGGCTTTTATTCCACGTAAACTTTCTGACAGAAGGCTGCTTTTTGATAAAATATCCTCTGTCCTGGTTCTGACACTGTGTCATTGACAGTTACACTGTGCTCAGATCATAATTCCATGATAAAGGTGTTATGATCAGACAGCAAAACAACAGCATGGGTATGACTTCATCAATCACATTTTGTGGCTGCTGAGGGTTTGTGGAGACACTAGGACTGAAAGTACTTTGAAAATAAACTGATTTCATGTCTCAGGTTTTGAAAAATGGAATTACTGAAATTAATCACACCTAGGCGAATTAGCAAGGGAAAGGAGTTCTAATAACTAATACCCATAAAACCAAAACACTCTGAACTACAGAACCATATAAATTTTAGCCCCTAATATAGAAATCACAGAATGTTTGGGAATTGAAAGTCTCTCTGGAAGACATTTTGTCCAACCATCTTGCTGGAGATCGGTAGCAGGCAGGTCCTGACCAGGACCACATCAAAAGAGTTCTTGGGATAGCTCCGAGGATGGGGGATTCACACCTCTCTAGGAAACAGGTTCCACTGCTCAGAATACTGACTTTTTTTGTCACACCACCTCTCACTTCAGTGACATAAAGCATAACTTCTGTTCGTTGAGAAAAACTGTGTTTTAGCAAAAATCAAATGGAAAAATAATTTGACTAACAAAATAATCTAAACAAAATACTTCTGCCAATGTTTTCTTGTTCTTGTAGGAGGTAACCTTTACCTCTGCTGAACTGATGACAGTTTCCTTGATTAACCTTATCTTCAGGAAAGATCAGGTTCTATCTCATTTGCACTCTTTGGAAATGCACCTCTGATTGAGAAATCAATATAATCTTTCAATACACTTTATGTTATTTTTCAAAGTTCTGATTGATATTAAGCAGCGGAATAGCAGAATCAAAATGCATCATCAAAAATGCTACATCAGCAATCTAATCTTATTAAGTTTCCAAAAACTGAAAGAAAAACAAACAAATGGAATTTTCATGATTTCTTATTTAGTTTTAGTTTGTGACTTCTGTTTTAGCTCTTTCAGTTGACACATCTGTATGGGTATCATTCTGTATCAAGGAATTAAACAAGAAAAGAAAGCTTGATTAAAAACAAACAAACACACGTTGGTAGCCATCAATCTCCAAAAACATATTATTTGTCAATATTCAATATTTCAAATTTCAATCTTTACAATGCATCATAATGAGTAGAAGTTCTGTAAGTTTTTGTCAGAAGCCCTTCCAAATCCAGTGAGGTTGTTGCAGAAAATTAAAGTAGAACTGGAGGTGAAAACTGTCCAGCAGGATTGAGATCAACCTCCAAATTCAAAGCTGAAAAGACTAAAGTCTGCCAGGTTTACAGTTCCACTGGCAGATCTCACAGAAAGATTTCATTTCAAGGTATTCTTCACAAATATAAAAAGAGCAACACTAATGAATGATTTTTAATATTCTTGCCTTGAGTCACTTTAAAAAAAAAAAAACATGCAGTTTGACTAAGTGATTCTCCTTTAATTCTGCCACAGAGTGCATGAGGATAACAAGAGAGAGTCAATAAAATTCAATACTAGTCAGGCATCATTAATATGATGATCATAATTCAATCCATATTCTTGAAAAAGGGAAGGTGATAGAGATAAGGAGACTTCATACTAAACTGAGCTAATTAACATCATTAAGTTTACACAGGATAAGGCATTTAAGGGATACTTTTTCCATTTAGAATTTTTATAAGAACAAATTAAAACTAAATTTTAAGGCCTTAATAATCAGAAATTGAAGAAGACAACATGAATTTTTCAATCAGTAATCTCACTGAGCACAATGTAAAAGAAAATAGCGTAAAATTTTTTTTGCAGTAGTGAGTGGAAGAGTATGGTTTCTTAATACATGTGTGTGTGTGTGTGTGCACCAATCTGCCTGGAAAATAAGACAAAATTTGTAGCATTGCATTTAAATGACACCTGGGAAAGGGATTAATTGAAAAGTTCATGACAAGGGATGCAATAAAAGACACAGGCAATATTCTTCAATTGAAGAGAGATGAAGAAATTTGGTTTACTGTGAAGAGGAGGATACTGAAAAGGGGTTTTCAGGACAGGTTTCTGCTGTCTCTCCAGCAATAAGGGAGAAGTTATTTTAGAGGAAAAAAAGGTTAACCACTAAGGCATCTGATTATTATGTTGTACTACACACAACTGTTGGTAAAAATCTTGATCTCATTGTCATGTTCTTTCCTTGTCTCTGCCAGGAGAAAGAACTCCAGATCCAAGCCTCCTATCTATTAATATTCTCCAAACCCCTGAACTCCCATTGTTCAGGGTTTTTTTTGTCCACGACACTTTTGACTACTCTTCAGCATAGCTACTAAATCATAATGCTTTCAGATAAAAGACTTTTAGCATATTCTATAATAAAAACATGAATTATGTGGAACTATAAGAAAATCCTCTCTTAAACTGAAGAAAGCTAATTTACTATCTTTTTTTCCAATTTCTGGGAAGATTCATGAATATAGATATTATTTGTAAACTGAGGGTGTTTTTTTAACAAAATATATTTGGGGCTAACTTATTTCAGTATTTGAATTTGTCTGAGAAAAGTAAATAATGTTATTTGGTCTAAAGTGGATTCTTCTTGCTTGTTTAGCAAGCTGAGAATACAGTCATTTCCACAGCTTTGTCTCAATGGTATGTGTTTATATTTTTTCAATTTCTCATCTATTTTCAGGACAGAGTATTTCCCAAGCATAAAGGAATGATTTTAAACTGCTGCAGTGCACATTCCATCATTTATTCTACATGGCTCAAACTCTTTCAATGAAACTTTGGGAAAGAATATGGATTTCCTCATTTTACACATAATTTACACTGCAGTGGTTTCATTTAGCTGAAACCCTCTTTAAAATCTTTAAAGCTCTATACATATTTTCTAATAAAAGAAATGATCTGGGAATCTCATAGAAGCAGAAAAGCAGGTCTAGCAGAAATTTTTTTTAGATGCTTCAGTCTGGAACATAGAAATATTTAGCCTCCAGTATTTCAGTTTGAGGGGAATATAATGATGCTTTTATACATACATGGCATAAAAGCATAGAAAGACATAATGTTCATACACAGAAGGACAAAATGCTCAATTTTACTGCAGAATAATCTTGTCATTACTAGACCAAAATTGCTTCTTACATCACCACAAGACTGTTGTACTCAAAGGCTATTTTTTCTTCAGTTCCATTACCATATTGAAAAACAGTGATATAAAACGAAAAAACCAAAAAAAACAAAAAAAATATACCCCCCCCCCCCCAAAAAAAAAAGGAGAAATCTATACCAGTCATTAACCCCAAGAATGGCAATATTTGGGGAAGAGGGAAAACCACTAAAGGTATAGTTCTTTGTGACACTTCTGAAGAACTTAAAAAGACAAGTTGGATGGTATCTCATGCAAGAAACTGTGCAACAATAGTCTTTGAAACTTTTATTTATGTAAAGTCAGCTGGAAGTTGGAGAAGATTTCATCAAAATTATGTTCTTTCTATGAACTTTCTATGAACCCTTGAATTCCATCTTCCAGTTGGCTTTTGCTTTGGGGCAAGGACCTAATGTTTTGTTTTTTTTTTTTTTAAACTTGCATAGTTTTCCTAAAAATACAATAATGAACAATAGCAAAAAACTCAAGGTAGGATCAGATACATTTAATCCCATAGGCCTATGAATTCTACCATCTCTTTTAACATATTTCATAATTATCCACTACCTTGGTGAAAACACTGGCTCCTCATAGTGGAGAAGACAGGATAAAAGCCTGACAGAATTTCTTTCTTTATATTCAGAATATTGCAACAGAACCTTTTGCTGTAAAGGCGTTCCAGGCTGTTTCACTTAACCCCCTTTACAGACAGAGATTTCTTGAGTTTGTGGTGTTCTCTGTATCAGACTAAATTAGTTCATATGTGACACATACATCTGGGAAAATGAAAGGTTGTTTACAACAAGTAAACCAAAAAAACCCAACCCAAACCAAACCAAACTAAACCAGCAACAAATAATGAATATTCAATAAAGTTTGCTCTCTGTATTCACTCTTTGAAGTTGTAATCAGAAGCCTATTAAAGAAATAACAAATCTTATCAATCAGTAATTAAGGTATGCCATAAGGAAGAAAAAAAAAGCAAAAATAACCCTATCAACTTTCTTATACTTTTTATATACTTGAAATAATTCTGAAAGTATTGTCCTTTTAAAAATGCCTTTTTCCTAGCGCTTACATATATATATTTACATATATTTATACAACAGAGAGAAAAACAACCCAAAGGAATACACACAGTCTTGCAAATGGAATAAATAAGAAAATAACCCACATTTTGATGATGCTTGAATACTCATATCTGTACTGAAACTGATACAGGATTACAATAATATCCCCCAGAATGCTACAGGACAAAAAGTGGATAAGATCCTCTGTAAAGGTATTCACATGTATGACTGACTGAAAATATTTTAAAATCTTTACAGTAAACCCTTCAATCTCAGAAAAGTTATACAATTATAATATCCCCATGCTTCAGGATAATGAATTAAACTCTAAATTGGGATGGTATCATAGTTGCATAGGTATGTATAAACGATCTATTCCCCTTTGAATCACTACATGACTTTGCACCTCATGCTGAAAGCTTTTTAGGTTTTATTGCCCGTTGAAGATTCTCCATTCTGGTTTAGACATTAGTGGACTACAAATCAATACTAATGGAGGCATGACAGAAAATCATATTGCCTTTAAGTACAGTATGCTAAAAACTTTCATTTTTTTCATTCAGAAACGACTAATCTTATGCAGAGCGATTATTCTGTGGCCATACTGTATGAAACACCCCTACTAGCTCCATGGAGAAAGGTTCCTACTGAGACAGCAGTTTTACTTCTTGGATACAAATAGCCTTTTTAAAATCTCAACTCTTCTCTATTTGTCTTCAAAGTTTTCTTCAGGCAGCATATCTGAAACCTGGTTTTTGCCATGGTTTCTATTCAGGGCTGATCAGTAGTTATATAGAAGTGCTTTATGACAGGAATATATTAAAAAACTGTGATAAGGCACCGTAAATCAAAGAATCACAGAATAACCAGAAGGGTGATTTAAGGTCAGAAGGAACCTCAAAGCCCATCCAGTGCCATGGGCAGGGACACCTTCCACTATCCCAGGCTGCTCCAAGCCCCAGTGTCCAACCTGGCCTTGGACACTGCCAGGGATCCAGGGGCAGCCACAGCTTCTCTGGGCACCCTGTGCCAGGGCCTCCCCACCCTCACAGCCAACAATTCCTTCCCAATATCCCATCCAGCCCTGCCTCTGGCACTGGGAAGCCATTCCCTGTGTCCTGTCCCTCCAGCCCTTGGCAATTGTCTCTCTCCATCTTGCCTGCAGCTCCTTCAGGCACTGCAAGGCCACAGTGAGGTCCCTCCAGAGCTTCTCCTGTCCAGGCTGAACAATTCCAATTCTCTCATCCTCTCCTTCTGTAATTCTGCTACATTTGCATTTTCATGTTTTAACTCCAGTAGGTTGATAAACACCAGGCAGCAGCTTGGTCACTCCTCCTCAGTGGGATGAGAGAGAGAATCAGAAGGGTAAATGGACAAAAGTGCATGACTTGAGCTAAAAACAATTTAATAGAAATACAAAAAGCTGTGTCTACAAGCAAAACAAGGAATCCATTCCCCATTTTCCATGGGCAGGCAGGTGATCAGCCATCCCCAGGCCCCATCATGCTTGGGGAAACAAATGCCACCACTACAAATATTCCTGATTCCTCATTCCTGCCCCCACTTTATATCCTTAAAATGAGGAGTGTGTGTGAATGTGCACCCACAAATACACAGGGAAGGGCACAACTGATTATTTTGGCGAATCTTCTTTCTTCTGTATATCATCAGAGTGTAATTTGATTTTCTCCAGGAACAAAGAAAGGGATAAGGCAGCAACAGCATCTCCACAGTCCCTTGGGTTTTCTTCACTTTCCATGTCTCATTTAGTTTCATTTTGATTTCCAACGTAACTTATTTCATAAGAAGCCCTCTGGGACTATGTACCTCAACATTTCACTCAGAATTACCTACTGGCCCTGTAAAATATCTATTTCTTCTGTCAAATACATGTGGACCTTGCTTGTAGAGTGATAGAAATTTATTGTAGATTTCAGAGACACAATAATAGGTACACACAGAAAAATAATGGTTTTCCTGTTTTGTCCTGTTTTTTTTTTTTTTTTGTTTGGGGTTTTTTAGGGTTTTTGTTTTGTTTTGTTTTGTTTTCTTTTTTCTTTTTCTTTTTCTTTTTTTTTTTTTAATGCACCGTTAGACACTTTTGGAATTAATGGTCACATAAATTATTTAGAATCCTTGTGTTGTACGGATCTGTTCTCCATACAGAAAATACTCTGACTAGGAATAAAGGGAATTTTCAGGAAACAAAGTTAATTTATATAGGTTATCTAATGTCTCATGGGACCTGTACAAAATGAACTGTATATACACCTAAAAAAACTTTATTCTGCAGTAGTTATTTTTTCCCTCCTCTTTTTATAGTAATGTCCTTCAATCATTCTGTTTCTTCTTTTATCTGCAGTGAATTTACAGGCAGCAATGTCTGTGGGTGGATGACCCAGGTTCATTCCAACACCAGGTTATTTTATCAGAATGTTACGTGGGAAAAAAATTGTTTGTGTGACTTTGTGATGAAACACTCTCTCATAAAGCATGTCAACAGAAGGATAAAGTTAATATTGCTCCCCCAAAAATGTACCTTTTTAGAGAAGATGGAACAAAAATTTAATGGGCTTGATTTTAGTTTTTTGCATGTAGTTTGTACATACTGTAAAGCAAATTAATTATATCTACAGCAACTACAGCAAAAGTGTGTCCACATGAATAACCTACCAATAATAGTGAAGAGTTTCTCCTCATTATATAAATCTCTAATGTGTAAATTTCCAATTTTAATGGCCCAACCCAGGGAGCCAGGTGATGAGAGGATAGAACAGCAGTTTCCACATCTGTTTCCTGATTTAAAGCAACTGGGACTCAAATTAACATTCCTAATGGTCTCATGTCAAATCTGCCAAACTCAACACCTAAACTGTTGCTTCTCCAACCTTCTCCCTTTCCTTTTATTCCATCTTGCCCCAAAATTATTTTTCTCAAACATGGAAATTCACCGTTATCCTAACCTGGGGTGTGTGTCACAGCAAACCCTACTTTCCCCTTTCCCCTCCTCTCACCAGAATTCCACCATTTCCAGTTGACTTCCCCACAGCTTTTCCTTCTTCTGCCCCACTGGATGACAGTCAATAAAAAAGGCTCTTTTACTTAAAAATGAGATCATAATGAGTTATGGGATCATAATGAGTTATGCCTAAAGTATTAACCTACTTTCAATTACTCCTTTTGTGTTTGTTTTGGTTTAGATTTTTTTCTTTGCTATTACCTCACAGGTAGTTTCTTATTTAATTTACTATAAATGATCTGTTTTCACTGATACCACCACCTATGGAAATTCCCATTCCGTCAGAACGTTTCCATATAAAACAACTTCTGTTGACTGGTGTGCTACCTGAAATAATGTTTTCAGTCCGACATTGTGACCCTTACTCTCAACTTGTCATGAAAATTAAGATAACTCTCTGTTTTTCAAATAATTTGTAAGGAAGCTCCAAAGGTGACATTGTGGCGGGGAAAAAAAGGCAACTTTATTTTCGAAGGTCTGAAAGACCTGTGCTTTATCTTAATACAATTTCAATTATTGAGTTTACGATTCCATGCATTTTTAAATGGATTAAAATTGTGAGAATATAGAAAATAAACTGTCTTTTAGTAACTTTCAGAATTTTCAAAAGAAATAAAGGTTTAAACACCATATACAGATTCTTATATCTATTATAAATGGAAGACAATAGTGACTTTTCCTTGAAAAGCTGGCCACAATCAGAACTCATTTAAAATGATTAGCCTAAAAGCAGAAAGAGTTCAACAGAATATAATTGTTTTTTATACTATTCTATATTGAATATTTTAATCATTACTAAAATAAGTTATTAGTCAAATAAGAAACTGAAAGATTGTATTGAAATGCTTCTCTCTCTCTCTCTCTCTTCCAGAATTAAAAATTTTATTTATGGCTTTTGTTACCTACACTATTCCTTCAGAAATGGCTAAGACTCTCTCCCTCACTGTATATAGGATGTTTCCTTAAAAAGCTTAGGTAGGCTAAATTATGTTATTCAGACTTAATTCAGCTTTCAGACCCTGAATCCCACATTGATACAGGTTACATCCCATCATTGTTTTTTAGAAAATGTCACTAAAATACCTAATTACTCATCAGTATGCTTATGATAGAGATGAAAAATTGTAGAAAATATACCAGATCTGTTCATTCTTGAGAAAATTCATTCTGTAAGGCATTTCATTTTCTGTCAAAGCTGTGGGGCAATACCATATGAAAACTGCCCTTGCAGATAACATTTCCCTGCAGTCACAGTGAATTTCTAACAGTTGCACTAGGGTAGGAAAAGACTGGGAAAAAAAAAATACAGAGACATCAGCTGTGTCTCTATCATAAAAATCAGTGATTCAAGACAGTACAAAGAAATCATCACGATCTTATTCCAAGCACTTGTCTCCACGCTGCTAGCCTCATCTTTTTTATGTATTTTAATCTATTGCTGACTTTGTTAGGTAAGTCTTAAGCAGCTTTTTTGTAAAGATCAAAGAAACCCTTCTGGTAAGATCAAAGCTTCATTTGCCCATTCCCTCCATGAAGCAAAGTGACACATTTCCAGAGGAAGTTCCTTAACCTAGAGAATGATCTTGAGATCACTTGGTGTGAATTCGGGCTTCTTTTTTGACTGGATCCTTTCTCAGCATGGTTACCCAGGTCAGACAAGGTGGGCAGCACATGCACAGCTCCTGATGGTGACAAAAGTCTTTCCTTGGTGGGGGAAAGATCTTGGTGAAAATATGAACAAGCGTCACAAGCCGCAAAAAATGAGAGTGTAGGCAAGGAAAGGGAAGGCAAGGGTATATTTTCTACTCCAGCTTCCAGAACATCTCACTTAAACTCTAACCAGTTCTCTCTTATTTTGTTGTTATCGTTGTTGTTTTCCCCCAATTTCTCCAGAAAAACCTGAACAGAATCTTTTCCTATCAGACTTCTCTCAGCCCAGCCCAGGCATCTGTCTGTTGCCTGAAATAAAACACAAAACTGTTCTAAGCAGCATTAAAATTGTAATATAAAGGCAAATTTTTAATTGGAAGCTTTCAACTGCACAATATGGGGGTATGCACATGTGGTACAGCATTTCTACAATTTTTATACAGTTACATAAGTAGTATATCTAACAACTATTGTCTAGTTAGAAGAGCAGTTGGTTAGGTAATTTCCACCCGGGTTCTGCACCATTGGAGCCCCCCCCCATATCTTTTAGCCCTACGTTTTACTGTGACTTTGACATATGGTGCTAAACCTAGTGTCCTTTCTAGACTAAAAGCAAGACTAAGCACAGTTTCAAAATTGTATTTGTAAGGGTTTGTTAAACTGTAGGAGAGAGAAGGAAAAATACTGGAAGTTATAATCATGTATTAATGGTCTACAAAGCTACAAATACATGAAAAATATATAAAAAGCTAAAAAAGTTTAGACTTCATGTCCATCATGTCTCTGGCAGGCTGACTGGGGGACCTTGGTAATATGGAGCCTCTTTGCTCTTCGTTCTGTTGTCTGTTCCAAGGCAATGATGAAAGTCCAATTAAAACTTTGGGCTGCATGCTAAATGCATTGTAATGATTTAATCCTTGAGTATTTTGACTGAGCGAACAGGAGAAATTACTTTCTCTCAAACTGTACCAGATAAATCTCTGTAAAAAGCACCCTCTCCATCTCCATTGCTAATTTCCTAAACCAATTTAAAATCCTAAGGCAGCAACTAAATACCATTTGTCATTTTAATTTTAAGGTGATGGATATACACTTAAAAAGGCATCACTGTGATGAATGTTGCTGGGACATCTGAGCATCTCCAAGGAGGAAATCTAGCTACCAAGGGAAGACACAAAGCGGGAGATTAGCAATTTCATGTATTTTAAAAAACTCTGTGCCCAATTTACGTGTTCTTAATGCACTGGCACAGGGCTCTTTAAAGGAAGCTGAATTTCTGCCAGTCTTTTTCAGTCCCTTGAAAATCAGATTCCAACAGATGGAGCATGTTCTTCAATATGAAAAACTACATCACTGAAAATTTGATATTGATCTTTTTAGCTTTTACATTTTTGAGGCCAGAGGGAACTGATCTTGGGAACAGCAGTAGATTTATTTTAGAGCTCAGGTGGCATCCATTTTGTTCTGGCGTATCAACAAACATTTTCAGTTTGCCCATCTGCTTCTTTAATCCACTGGATGCTTAAATAAGAAACATTAAGAATGACCTTTTCTGCTTAGATTTATAGTTGTATTTAGATGCTTCTCAATAATGAAAAATGTTTAGCTGGGTTTTTTTTTTAGATAGATGAAACCAGATCAGATAGTTCAAAATCTGCATAGTTCTGCACTGCATAGATGCAACAACCCGAGAGAAAAAAAAATCTGTTCACCTAGGCTGGAATAAGTCAGATCAGAATACAAACTGCACTTGGATAAATATTGCACATTATATAGTGAAAGCAATGGAATAATTTCTTTATTAATTCAAGGCAGTGTCATGGCTGCCATAACGTGTGGTGTTCAACATTAAGACAATGAGATAGTGAATAATTATCTGACTCAAAGTGGTATTTTAAAGGGATGTTTCCAAGTTGTTTGAGTTAATGTGGGAGTTGTTTTTAATTTGTCTTTTTCTTCTTTTTTACTAGAGTATTGAAGCAATACTGACAAATGAGTGCAAATATATATATATTTCCCCTTGGGGTTGCTTTAATTTTTATATTGGAAGTATGACATTAACTTTGTGGAAAAACCATTAACAATGTTGAGAAGGAAAAGGAGATTTTAAGGAGGTGCAATGAAATATAAACAAACAAAACAAACAAACCAGAGAACCCACACATTGTGCAAAGTCTGTGAAATGCACTTTAATGGTTTGGTTTTCCCCCCACCAAATTCAATGGAATATCCAGAAAGCTTTTACAGAGCTCACTTAGGGAACAGCTGGAATTATGGCCTGTAAAGGTGCTAGGACTTAGGGAATTCTCTGCTACCATACACCACTTCTTTGGTCTAAAGAGACTGAGGCACATTGGAAATGCCTAAAGAAATATTACCCTTCAGTTGTTCCTTGACTTAAACACTCAGTAGGATATAACAGCAGCAAGGCAGATGATGTAACAGTATAAAATTTGGCAGAAGTTGTAGCAATTGCTGTACAGATGGACAACCAAAGAGTGCGAGAAGCATAAGAATATCAAAAAGAATATTCCTGCGCTGTCTGCAAGCTCAAAGAATTTCAAAAAGTGTTGCAATATTTACGTGATTGAAGAAATCACAAGGTTAACTTCTCACCTGTAAACTCAGTTGTCAGTTCTCAAAATATGTATGACTAACAGAAGACAGAAATTAAAAACAAAATTGCTACTAATAAGTATGATTAGAATGGAGGTGCTCCTTAGATATCATGTACTTTGTCCTGACAGCATTGATTGCACTGACAACGAATTTTTTAACTACCAAAAAACAAAAACCAAAACCCAACAACAAAACCACGCCTATCATTGTGCTGTTGAGACAGGATTTCTAATAAGAAAATGTATCTTGGGTGAATATCTCTGATGGTTTGAAGGTTGCCTGTTCTAGAGAAAGCTGTCATCATAAATTAGATTTTTTTCTGACAACCACTGCATTCTTAGAGCACCTCATCCCTCAGAAATGTGTTTCCTACTAGACAATCTTTACACTGCTGTGAGCTGACTAATCCCAGCTGATGGATTGACAGGAAATTGCAACTCAAAGTTTATTCAGCTCTGCTTTTTATTCCAGGCAAGTCATGGTGCTTGCACGATTAAAGTAAAGTCTTGGCTGCTCCTTTGAATTTCAGGCATCGTATGTTTTTATAGTGAGATGATAATTTGTCATCTGGGAAAGAAGGCACTTACATACCCTTAAAAAGTGAGATTTAGGGAATCAGACCTAGTATGAAATTATACACTGCAGAGCGTGCTAACTCATCAGTGATTCAGATATTGTTCCTTGATCCAAAATCTCAAAGGTATGGGCGTTTGAAGAAATGTACAGAAACAAATATTAAAATGAAATTCATGTTCCCTGAACAGTAAATATTGGTCCTGCATGACATGCATATAACTAAATTGGGTACAGAGACAGAAAACTGGATAGGTAGAAGAATTCTGACCAGGAAAAAAAGGAGAAAGAAAAGAAGAAAAAAAATAAAAAAGTTTTTGAGATTTTTTGTTTTCTTCAGTTTACTTTAACTTCTCTAATATTTTTCTTAATAACAAGGTTAGACACTATAGAATCCTTAACCCTAAATCTCTGTTCACATTTTTTTCTTCTCATGGAAAAGGCCATCAGAATTTCTGTCCAGAAAACTTTGTTTCTCAGTGTTTTGAAACTTCCATTAAATATGGTTTTGCCACTGTAGATCAGTCTTTGAAAGAGAAATTACGCTCCATCTTTTAATTTCAGCTTATTTTTCTAACAGTAGATATGTAATTGCATTAAGTAATATTTCACTGAAAATTATTTCACTGAGAGAAGTAATAACTCCAAATTTCTGGAAGTAATCCCCAAACAATGAAGAAATTTCCTGAAGAAACTCTTCAGATTTTCAAAAATATCCATGAAAAAAAGGAAAAAAGTGCTGATTACCCTTTTTGTATTATAAAGCAAGAGCTACTGCAAAAACTGAGATGCTCATACCCCAGTTCAGTTTTCTTTTCTCTAGATTGCAACAGTCCAGATACTTCAGCTTCCCCCATGTGTTGCATAGAGAAATCTTTTAGCATTGCTGTTGCAGTGCAATGGATTATCTTCAATCTGTGTGCATCTGTCTTGTAATGGAGTTTACAAAGGTAAAATTCCATCCCAGATTAGTCCAGAGATAAACACTCCTGTTATATGAAACCTTATCTTTCACTGGACCACCATAACATTTACTTAGTTAAAATGTCACCCTCTTGACTTTTTAATGTCATTCATCACCCACTTCGAACTTCAGAACATTTTCTGCAGAACTGTTGCCTTCTCTGTTCCCATTTCTGGTTTTGATTTCCCCTTCCAATGTGAAGCACTCAGCAGTTGGCTGTGCAAGAGACTTAGAGTGTTGACAAGAAAAAAACCCCTGAAGGATATGAAGTACATAAAAACCCCTTCTTGATTTGCAAATCGGGCAAATTCCTAGATCAGCTTGTCAAATCAAAACATAGGAAGATCAACAGTGATTATCCATAACCTTAATTCCATTCATTCCCTCTCCAATCTCTGAGAAATCAAATGCAAAAAAACATTCCTTTTGGTTTTTAAATACTCAAAGTAGGCTAGAAAGGTCATAGTTTCTTTCTCAAGCTACACCTGTTAAAATTTCATGTATTGCAATAAAAATGTGAGACCTCAGATGATCCCAATGGAGAACATAATGAGACAAATTATTATCTGTTGCATTTTTATTGCCCTTAAGAGAATTATAGGAGAACTGACTTTGGATGACTGGTTACTAATTAGTTGGCACCATTAATGACAGAGTACTGATTTTAAAAGATTGCAGTGCTAGCCTAACCCTCTAAGGAATGCCTTTAAATTTTCTCTGTTTATTTCTGAGTCTTAGATTGCCTAAATGTATTTTAAATTGCTAGTTTTGGGCAGCAGATGCTGAGTTTCTCCAGTGCATCTGCAGCGCTGTAACTTTTATTAATCAAAAAACATAGCATTTTTTTTCTTCATAATTCATATTGGTAGTCTTGGTGCATGTCCCAATGCTGAATGAGAGAAATAGTGTGTGATGAAATGAGAGAAAACAATAAAGTGATTCCGACAACTCAAAGATAAGATCTTATAAGGGTCATGAAGGTCGTGACCCTTCCTGTTGAAGAAGTGTTGATAAAATAAGGTGGGTTTGGAGGTGTGCTTGCAACCAAAAGTGAAAAGTGTAGTTGTTAGAAAACAGGGTCTTTATATCAAAGCAGCTGCCTGAACTCACCTTTCCTCACCAAGTGGGAAGTGTCAAAAATTGTGTTATCGTTGTCAGGATACGCAAACAAGTATGTTAAGAACATTTATTCTATGTTTCTGCAAATTTTATCTTTTTTTGTGCATGGTGTCCACAGTAGGCTCTGGTTAAATGGCTGGCTGGTCAGCATTTCCAGGCATTGGAGCTCTCCACACCATGTTTTAAATGGGTAATCTTAAAGTCATTGAGTCATAGAATGGTTTGGGTTGGAAAGGACCTTAAAGCTCATCCAGTTCCACCCCCCTGCTATGGGCAGGGACACCTTCCAATATTCCAGGGTGCTCCAAGCCCCATCTAACCTGGCCTTGGACACTTCCAGGGATCCAGGGGCAGCCAAAGCTTCTCTGGGAATTCCATCCCAGCCTCTTCTCTAGTTTGGATTTTAGGAGGAAGAATTTCCTCCTAATATCCAACCTAAAGTAGCTGTCAGTTTGAATATAAGGAGTTAATATCTTTGCACTGATTTGCAGCTTTGATCCACATTTTCCACCTGAAAATTAACTCTTGAATGCTGATAAATAACATTCTTTTGCCACGCTTTTTTTCTCTTCTCCCAGCAGTGCAGAGGCAGAGTGAGTATCCTGTACCTTGTGCACATATCGATGACTGCAGTAGGAACACAACTCTGAAAAGTCAAGCCTCATTACCTGCTCCCAGAGGCCCCAGTTGATCTTGATTTCTTCTCCTGTGCTCACAGAATAGAACAATCAATACTCCAGAATAATATATGTGCAATTAGCAGGTCTCCTCAGGAGCAAAATTGGCAAAAAATGATGAAGATATGGTTTCCACAGCCAGGATACAACCTCTGTCAGTGCATTAGCTCATGATGGAATTATTGGTAGTAACTTTTTTATTGTAGCTTTGGGCTATGATAAATCTGAGTTATTTTAACACAATACATCTCTGATAGAGCTATATGGAAGAATAAGTTGAAAGTTGCACACATTTTGGAGTTTTTGTTTTTATTACAAACATTTCCTCAACTGCTTTCCTATATCATCCTTCATCTCCTCTTTATTATTTTGCTTTTTCCTCATGCAATCTTTTACTGCAGGTTCTCCACTGTGAAAACACAGATCTAATTTAATAATGTCTATAGCTAGGCTTTCATTCTTCTTGTGTTTCTCTTTTCAGGTCATTGCTTTCACCTATTCTGGCTAAGCTACTGCTCTTAAAGAACTTGATTTAACTCCTATCATAATCAGTAAAGATTCCTATAAAGTCAATGTCTCCCTGATAGAACTCAACCAAGATTTCTTCCAACCCTTACCATTATTTTTTCTTTCCTATTTTTGGCATTAAATTGTCTATGTTTCTCAATTAAGCATAGAACTCTTTTCATCTTTTTTTTTTCCCAATACCTACATCTTTGTATCTCAATTACTAGTTATCATTTCATGTCATGATAACTGTGATTTTTTAAAAAAATAATCTTATAGTACACTTATCCAGTCTAATTTAATTATATTTCAAATTTTATTTTCCTACTTTTGCACCAGAAAGCATTGCTAGGGTCTCTTATGAGAAGCTACTAACATGTTTAGCAAGAATTCTTAAGACCAAGAAATTATGTTTTAATAAGCTAAGTCATCTGAAAAAAGTCTCTTACCTCTCATTATAATGTTCAGGATTTATGAAATAGAAAATTACTAGATTTTCAATATACTTAGATTCCCAGCATCCTTTAGAATATAGTCTGACAAATTTTTTTGAGGCTTTACAGAATCAGTCATGTTATTAAAAAATCAGAATAACAGTACTCAGTACATTTGCTTGCAAGTGTATTGCATAATAGAGAAAATAACACTTTGAATGCATGTATTTAATTCTCTTTCTCAACAAAACTTTATTCCTTTTCTTTCACAGTTCTCAAAATGCAAAGATGAGCATTAAACTCAAGTAATGCTTAAACTGAGGAGTTGTGTGTGAGGGCAGCTAATGCAATTTAAATGTTGTGTAACTCAAAGATGCAAAATTAAGTTATAAAAGGGAATATCTTGGTTTGAGACACATTTTTACATTCTCTTGTCAAGTGACTTTCTAACTATGTCATTTCTAAGCATTCTTGAATGCAGTATTGCATCTCATACTGCCTTATTTTCAAACTCTATGCAGCAAAAGACACAGACTGAAAGTAAAATATATGTGTGGGTGAAAATTATATCTTGTTAAGCAGAAGTGACAGCAAGTTAATTGTAAGGGAGTATAGGCAGTCTTTTCAATTCAAGTGCCAATTATTTAACTATAACTTCGTGGTATTATTTATTTCACAGGGGTTTTTAACTTTAGGCAAGATTCAAAATTCCCAGTTCATTTCACAACGACCACTGGAGAGCTTCCTGATCTGATCTGCACCCTTACAGAATTATTTTGTCTTAAACAGATTATGACCTTGGTAAAGATAAACAGCTGAAATTGATATAATTTGAACAAACTACAACTGCATCCTGATGAAGCATCACAACACTCTGAGAAGATGATCGCAGAACTCGGGCAGTGCAGAGATGTAATTTCATGACTATCCTGGAAAACTGCTCCAGTCATGGTCATGGATATCAAGGTTTCTCACTGACTCCTCTCCTCATGACCTCTGCTCACCCACTACTCTGTATTAAACAGAAAGGAAATGTTATTTTTACTCTCCACTTGCGCTGGGACTTGAAGGATTTCACTTCAGAAGTGAACAGTCTAAGATAAATCTGCCAGAAGGACTGATTTATTTCTAATAAACTGGGTAGCCGATAGGTACTGGGTTCTCAATGAATTCATGGTTCCCTCACTCACTGGATTATTTTACCTAGAAGCCTGAAACTGTAATTTCTGGGAAAAGTGCTACAGTTTTTTACACTTCTCAGCAAACACACACAATGATTTCAGAGGCTGTTGCCAATTATTATCCTCAACTGGAATTCCAACCTTTCTTTTCAATGACACATCTACTCCCAACGCCTTCTGAATTTACCGTATTACCTTATCTGTGTTTGCATAGGCTTAAAACACAGAAACTTCATGCTCTCAGCCAGTCAGTGACTGATCAAATGATATATTTGCTCAGTATTATATCCACTCTAAGAAAGGTAATAAATCAAGAATGCAGCTATTTAATAAGTTTGATGAGTCAAGAGAAATCTTTTTCCTGGAGAAAAGAAATCCAGTGTCCATTCTCTCCTTGAAGGAAAGAATTTTCTTTAAATGTACATAGCAGAGTTAGAATGTAGAATTTCATCCATGCTGTCCTTCTTTGTCTTTCATTTTTAAAAGCATTTTAACTATCGGAAAATAAAATAATAAATAAAAAATCTCTACTTCTCATGAGAAAAATTATACATCCTGTAAAAAAATAAAGACACATTTTCTTCTTCATATCTTTCTCTGAGTTTTCTAAGAAGGGAAAAGTTATGATTAGACAGTGGTAGTTTACATAATAGTCTTTTTCCTTGAGATTACTAATTACACTTTAATTTACATGGACTATTGTTCATGAAGCAGTGTGGTTTAGGATCTTGTTTTGGTTTGGACATGAGAAATAGTCAAATGTGATGGTCAAATCACAGAACAAGCCAGGCACTGAAAAATTTCCTTTCACACACAGACGTCTCTCTGAGCATTTGTTTTTAATCAGTGCTATACTTCTCTTTCTCAGAGTATGACTCCATTTATTTGTGGATATTTATCAAAAATAATTTCTGGCAGAACAAGCGCTGAGGAGGCAATACATGTTTATGGTGCAGTGTTCTGAAAGGAGAACTTGGTCGTGAAGGAAAATGTCCATATACAGCATATATATTTATCTGAGAATTGCATAAGTCACAGTTTTGTATTACGTGGGACTTTATATTATATGGAAATGTATACATGTATGTTACAGTTCCACTGAATGTAATACCTGCATCCTAACTCCTTTGAAGTAAAATGAATTCACACAGTCTTCATTTATTTTGGACATCTGCATAAGAAAACCTAAAATATTTTTGAGACAATCTTGAAACAAAGCCATAGGCCAACATAAAGCCCGTATTATTCTGTGTGGCAGTTAACTCTTCCTTTAACTTAGATATTACAATGCTGGTACCAGCTTCCATTTTTCTTATTTCTTTTACAAGACACTATTCCATTTCTTCAGAAACCTGCTAAGTTTCAATACATTGAGCAGGGATTGTCCTTAATGATATCAACTTAACAAGTATTTTATAATGTGATTCTAATCAGTTTAGTTCTATCTAAAAAACACAGACTGGAGCAAATGACTGATCATTTCAAACCATTGCCTTGTGTTTGGTTTTGTAAAATTCTGAGTTTTCACACGAGGAACTGAACATTTTCCAACATGTTGGCTTTGTGCTAGAAAGCCATCTGTTATTTCCGTGAAAAAATATGCTCCAATTTGGTCAGCTATAATTTATCTCATTTCTTGTACACTCTGGTCTTTTACAAGCTGTATTTGTCCTGGTTTAGGGCAAATTTGGAAAGAAACCTCCGAATGGGAAAGCAAATTCAAACGGCCCCTCCCCCAACTGGTTCAGGAAAAGATTTCCTTGGAGAAAAGTGGAAAAAGTGGAAAAGCCTGTTTATTTAACAGGCAAAGGATTCACCAGCACAAAAATGAACAATAATACGCAACAAAACTTTTCGCCGTTCTGAAGAGACGACAAACTCAGTAAGTGCCCTGTGTGAGGTGCAGCTCGGCTCGCTCAGTCGGCCTCCAGTCCCTGCGGCGCTGGAATGCCGCGTCCCGGCGCTCTTCCGGGCCCTCAAGCCAGAGCAGGCTCCAACAGCTCCAAGAAAAGGAAAACCACAGTCCCGGGACCTTCTCTGCCTCAGCTAGCTAAAAGCCAACTAAAAAGCAAAGGAGAGCTCTCTCTCGCTGTCCGTCCGTAGACAGCACAGTCCAGGAGCAGAATGCGGCCGCGTGAAGTTTCTGAAAACAAACCCTGCGCTTCTTCTTTGCCCTCCTTTGCTCTCCAAGCCAGTCTTAAAGGTGTAGGACTTAATATCCACCATAAACAGAAGGACAACTGGGGATACAAGCGTCACAAAGTCACCCCAGGATACAAGCACACATTTTAATCTGTCGGGTTTTGGTCATGATCAGTATGGATCTAATAACCTGTGTATAAAATTAAGGACCAAATAGCTGTTCATCAAGATGAAGACATAGGTTATATTATCTTAAAATTTCCTTAGTTCTATTTAGTTCTAATTATTTTTAAGATGCAATGCCTTTTTAAAAAAAGATAAATCTCTTGTAGCAATAAGCTGTTTCTTGGACTTGATATCAAACAAAAATAAAAGTCAGTTGCCTTGGAATAAAGTCTATGTCAGGTCACACACTTAGATTTTATCACTTGTCCCAGTGACCTCACTTCACACAGTAAGTCACAGAGGCTGTAAGCAACCTGAAGACAAAAAACTAGCAAGTAAAATGCGAAAGCAGATCACAAATCAAACCCTTGGGTGTTGCTGACTATCTCCTAGCATGGTGCCTCTACTTACATTCCACACAGTGTTGCAGTTTTTAACTCTGTTCGTAGTTCTGTTAGTGAAAAGAAGCAATCCAAAATTTTGCCTGTGCTTTGGTGCTGTCAGATGTTTTCCTGTACTTTTCTACATCTTCAATGCACAATTATTGAAGTTTTCCTAGCATGTCATCTAATTCTGGTGCAATATGCTGTTCCAGGGTGAAAATAAATGTGCCTCATAGGAATAGGTGCCACTTGCTAGGTCAGCATTTCCCATCATCATGTTCATATTCTAAAACTACTTCAGATTTTTATTTTTACTTTTATTTTATTATTATTGTTATTATTATTATTATTATTATTATTTTCCCCATAATGGCTTTTATAACTCCTGGAAGACTTCACTACAACATTATCAGTGATGTTTGGGGTATATTTCCTGAAGGTGTTCATGCTACCTACCAAAGATATTTATTTCCCTCTTGCATTCATAATGATGAGAATGATAATTTAGATTTCAGCCATCTCTGAAATGTGTTGGGATCAGTTACAGCTGAGTGTCACCATCCTGAGCCTTGTCACTGAACATTACATCTTCAGCAGGTGTTTTGGTGTTTCTCACTGCTCTTTTGTAACATCTTCTTTCATATCCTATTTTTTAGAAACTAAGTCATTAAATCCAAACAAAAATATTAGGTTGAGGTATAAACTGAACATATCAAAAGATTTGCAGCCTTTTTATTGAACACATACAAGACTGTTTAATCATGGGAATAATTACGTTGAACTAAGTATTTATTGAAAGACACCAGCACTTTCTAAAACTTTTTTATTTGCTGTGTTTTATAGAGGAGCTAAAACATCACAGATAATTTTTTAAGAACTGCATGAATTAACACGCATGAAGTCTTCATGTAAATTTTTCTATTACATTATGAGAAGAATAGGTGTTTGCAGAAAAATAATGTAAGTTCACATCTGATTGGTGTTTCTTTTTAATCAAGGAGGCTTCAACTGAACTTTCTCTTTGTTTTAGTGCTTCTTTGTGCTATAGAATCAGATCTGTTCCCAATGTGTGGTGTGTTCTTTGGTTTGGTGGGTTTTTTTGGTTTCTTTTGGTGCAGTTTTTTGATGGTTTGTTTGTTTTGTGATTTCCTCCGGGGGTGGGGGTGGGGTTGTTTGTTTGTCTTTAGGGTGGGATTTTTTGCTTATTGGGGGGCTGCTGTTTTTGGGGTTTTGGGTTTTTATTTTGGTTTTGGGTTTTGTTGGGTTTTTTGTGTCATATATTTGCCTATAATCTATAATGGAAGTAGAAAAACCCACTTTTTATTTAGTTCCCTGAACATAGAGTAAATTTTTTTTGTGCTCTGCCTCAACACAGTTAAACTTTATTCTGAATCATCTAATGTAGCAAATTGTATTTGATCTATGACTTCTGGTTATCTCTTATCGGAATTATTCCATTTATGAAAGTGGTTGTTAGTTCTGTACTTAGATTTTTTTATGTTCTCCAGTTCTTCATCGGTAACAACCTATTTAAACAAGAACCTTGAAGTAAAGCTTCCATAATCTGACAGATCAAAACTTAAAGAGTTTTTAAAGCTGTACTTTCTGGAAGGTGTATTTTGTTCATGATTTTGTTCGTGTTTTAAGCTGCATTAGTTTAAATGAAAGTGAAAATAATTAGGAAAAAAATTGTGATGCTGTAATATCAATAATAACTCAATGTTTTTGATTAGAGACCAAGTTTTACAGGTAAACCCAGGTAATTCTCTCAAGGTTTTTTTTTTTTCCAGTTGCATGCTAAATATGTAGAAAAAGGATTATAGATAAGAGCTCAGAAAGTGGAAAGTGCTCTCAGCTTTTGAAATTTGGCAGGGCTGTGCCCCCCTGTGCCGCATGATCCTTTTGCCATTCCCACGGTTTCTTGTTGGACGTACTAGAGCTTGGCTGTTAAATACCCACAGAAGCCTCCAGTCTGCTCAGCGGTTGCTGCCCCTGAGTGTCCCCTGCCAGAGCAGGGCTGTCCCCAGCCCGCCACTCACAATTCCCAAAGACTCAGTTTTTCCTGGACGATTCACTTCCATACTCTGCCAAACACTTATCTGTGAACCAAAAAGTATATTTCACTGTCTTCATATTGAGGCATCCCAATTTTCAATTGTGCACAAATCCCCTCATGCAAGAAATGCGCTGTATCTGGTCCAGATTTCATCATTTAACATCCAAATACTTCAGTTTCTGTAGTTTCCAGAAAGTCTGTGAGAAGTTTTGGAGTTCTAATCAATTAAGAACCCTATTGTTATTGAATACCATTGATTTTTCATTTTGGAAGTATGGAAAATATAAGCTCTGGGAAGCAGGAATATCTGCAGACTGTGAAGTTTAGAGACATTTATTTTATGATTAAGTTGGCTATTACCTACAGAAAAGATAAACGTTAAGGTTCAATTACACAGTTCGAGGTTTATCATGTAATTAGCTGAGGGACACCGCTATTGATGCTGACAAAAATAATCTTAGAATAATCTTGCTGTAGCCCAAACACTTGTGCAATTGGTATGGTCAGTTCAGCTTTGCACCTCAGTCAACTGAAGAAGATCATCCCAGAAAATGTCACCTTTGCCCAGAAATCTGTTTGGGGGCCTTTGTTTATTTTTTAAGTTTAGGTTTAGTTTGTGGTTTTTTGTTGGTTTGGGTGTTTTCTCTTTATTCACTTGCTTGGTGGTTTCTTCGTTGTTGTTTATTTTTGTTTGAGTGGTTTTGTGGTTTTGTTGTTTTGTTTGGGGTTTTTGGTGTGTTTTTGTTTTGTTTAAAGATTTGTTTGTTTAGGTTTGTTTTATTGTTGTTGTTGTTACTTGGGTTTTGTTTTTGTGAGGGGTGGTTGTTTGTATTTGGGTTTTGGGGGGATTTTCTTTGTGGTTTTTTGTTTGTTTTTGGGTTTGGGGTTTTTTGTGTGTGTTTTTTGTTGTTGTTGGTTTTGTGTGTGTGTTGTTGCTTTCCTTTGGTTGGGTAGTTGTTTTTCCTTAAGGAAAGGTCAAAGCACAATGTACAGGAATTCCTGAACTCTTAGAAAAATATTAAAACCTGCCACAATTGCTTCAGAAACATTTTGCATTTCCTATACATACACAGGGGTGAGTTTTCAAAACCAGAGGGGCAAACCTTGGGTGGTCACCTCCTTTAAGCAGGCAGCTGCCCCTGAAGCCAGACTTCACAAGAAACTATTTAAAACACTGTCCAAAGTATATATATATATATGCACGTTACAATTTAAAAAAATAGAAAATAAAAATTTGCACTTCAGAAGCATCCAAAGGCTGAGTAGAGAGAGCTTATAGAAATAAGCATGTGGTAAAAACTTGTAAATACCTTTAATTTAAAGTGCAAAGTCAACACAAGAACAGATTTATGAAAATGAGGTGAATACACTGCGGTAGAAAATGAGTGGAATGTTTTTAACCCTAGAGCTCTGAATTCAAGAACCAAACTTAACAATATTTAAGATCTTTGGTGCAGGATTTCTATTTTATATACTGCAATGTAAGTGTTACACACATGCTGGGGAATTAAAATATCTTTTTTCTGTTTATCACTTTACTTAAAATCTGAATCTGTCTCAGATGAATTCTGGTTAAAAAGATGGAGTTGAGCATTTTGAATGCACTTGTTAGATCTGTATTACTCAGCATGGGATAAAGAAGGTTAAAAAAATCCCGCATATTTGTTGGAACAGAGTCTGGAATACAAGAATATTTTCAGAGCTGAATGCTTTAATCATTAGTTTGTGAAGAACTTGCTTGCAGTTTGGTTCCTATTTTAATTTCAATTGAACTTGTGAATTTTAGTAGAAAAAAATCTAACATCTTAAAACAATATCTATCCAGTACTGCATAATAATCACATTCTTAAGTTTCTTCCTAAATGTAAGGTAAAGTGGTGATTTCTGTCTAGGTAGCAAAAATTGAACTAAAATATTGTATTAGTAGACATTTGTGTACACTAATATTTCACTCATAATTAAATAGAGTCCTGAAATAAAGGAGACTAAAAATCTTGTTTATCATTTACCTTCATCCCTGTGGTCATATCTGACCCTCCATAAACATGAAATATTGTGGACAGATCTGTGTGAGTCACAGAAGTTTTCTTCTTGTTTGTGAAGTTTATGTGATAGAATATCTGATATGCCTGAGCCCGGGTGATCCAGTTTAAAAAAAATTAGGAAAACCAAACCAAATTTTTATACAGGGTCTTCCCACACACATGCAAAAAGGGGAAATTTGATAGAGAATGAAGAGAGTTAAAAATTACTTAAACTCTGGTTGCTTTCTAAAATTTAATCCCTATAGTGGAAGCATAAGTACTGTGACCTCTGGACT
>VYXD01001092.1:48598-76159 GCA_013397195.1 Hylia prasina | reverse complement strand
AGAAGAAGAAGAAGAAGAAGAAGAAGAAGAAGAAGAAGAAGAAGAAAAAGAAGAAAAAGAAGAAGAAGAAGAAAAAGAAGAAGAAGAAGAAAAAGAAGAAAAAGAAGAAAAAGAAGAAGAAAAAGAAGAAATGATAATGGTGAAAATGAAGATAATGGTGAAAATATTTTCTTTTAATATAACTTTTATGAAGAATTGGAAGATTTCCTTCCAATAACTTTTAGGATTTTTTTCCTGAACTGAGTATTTAACATATTTACTGCTGACTTCATGTATTTCGTGCATGTGGAAACTGAACCTGATGTTGTGGGTTCAGGCACCTGCTTTCTTGCACAGATCACGTTTCTAAAATTTCACATTTTATGTAAATAATATTCCATTTGATGTCATCCACCCCTTGACAATTCACATCAAGAGCTTTGGAAATAATTAATTCTTCCTCCGGGTTAGAAAACATGAGAATTTTTCTCACATCTCTGCACACAGCTTGGCAACCCCGGTCATAGTTCAGATTTATCTCAGAACCAGCTCTACAAAACACAGAATATCAAATACAGAGGCAACTTTACAGCTTGTCTGTCATGATGTTTCATTCATGTAGTACAATGAAATGAAAGATTTAATCACAGTAAGAGTGGAGACCTTAAATCCCCTTATTAATCCTAAAGGTCTTGACCTACACAAGTTTAAAAAGCTTCAGTCTTCATGCAAAGTCTTCCACACTTCTGGAATGAGAAAGAAGCAGAGAGGTCCTGCAAAGATCCCAGGTGATACAGAAAGAAAAAAAGCAGGAAGAATAAAATTTATTAAATTCTGATTGACTCTGATAGACGTAAGCCTAATCCATTTCTTTCTTAGAGGAAAGAAAGAGGCTTAATGAGTCTCTCAGATAGAAACTCTGACAGAACAAGTAAGAAGATCTCCTTTTATGTCTGCAACAAGCATGAGAAGGAGGAAAATTAAGGCAGAATTTGCCACTAAATGCAGCCATTTGACTGCAGTGTCAGCCACTCTATTTAATGAAGCCTGTTCACTTTAATTGTTCTTCCTATAGAATTTTGCAGCCTTATGGAAAAGTACAGGCAGATTTTACACCAAAACTGGCCTTTTGCAGCCCTTCTGAGAGAAGGTGTGACTGTTCAGATCTTGAAGCAAGAGCTACAATTTCTGTAAATAATAATAAATAGCAATAATAATGATTAGTAGAATTTTATGCTATTCCCTGTGCTTTAAATTACAACATATATCTATCGCAGCATTCTTTTAATATTAGGACAGCACACTTGAGCAAATAGTAACCCTTTTCTGAAGCTATTGGTGTGAAAGCATTGAAGCGGAGATTAAAAAAGAACTGTGTTGTATTCCAAATACACTTTGCCTTGTGATGAACCCAGCCTGCCATGCCAGCTCTTCCATTTCATTTTTTCATTTCAAGTTATGCTTGCCCAGGGGATCTCACCAGCTGAGAGCACATCCATGGAATATACCTTGAAATTCCTGTCTCAGGGACAGGACTTTTAAGACCAAAGTCCTGAAAGAGCACCTGAAAAAAAGAAAAATATGTAAAACAGTGTTTCTGAAGATCCACATGTTTTTATGCCATTGGTGTGCTTGTGTGAACAAATCAAATATGTCAGTGCACAAAAATGTCATTTTCAGCCCTACCTTCATACTCATTGAGTCTTAATATGAAGTGCTTCAAGTAATGTGGACTCTAAGAAGAACTTAATAAACAGAAAGAAAAAATCATCTTTTCTTGTAAAAGAATGTATAATATATTATTCTAAAAGTCTTGTCTAGTAATGCTTAAAATAAAAGCAATTTGTTAGAGTTGATGAAAAACATTAGGAAAAATATATACCTTCAGTCTTTTTGTCCTTTCTGCAAAACCAGAAGGGCGCATTCTCATATATATATGTGTGTATATAAAAATAAATATAAATCCATTGAAGTCAAATCCTTGACTGTTCCATACTAACTGGCAAAACTGATTGAAAAGCAGCCTGAATAGTACTTAAAATATCCTTATATAAAGGATGATTAGTTAGCATTTAAATAAATTCATATAAATGGGATTTAACAGTAGTGTTTATCTTCAGTTGTTTTTTAAATTATTCTTGTGTCTGTTTTTCAGAAATATTCAAGACTATATTACTGTTGAAATGGCTTAAGGATCTTAAATTGAGATTGGAGGTATTTGGAAACTATAATAACTTGCAAACATATACTAGCTATTGTGAAATAAGTTTAGCAACATGGATTTCAGAGAGGTGACAAGCAGAGATTATACTGTTATTATATTGCCAACGAAACAATATATACCACATTCTCCCCTATTTTCTTATTTCTGCTTTTCTTATTTGGGTTGGTTTCTTCATAATTGTTAATCACTATCTGTTTATCAGCATCTCCCCTTCAATAATAACTTTTGATTCTTCCCAATTTCACAGATAATAGAGGTCTTACATGTTATTATGTTTTTTATTATTTACAGAAATAGGACGGAGATGAGAGGAGATGGACTGCAAATACCTTGGATATGAAGAAAGCTGAGCACATGTACTACTGGAAGTGAGAGAAAAGAAGAATTTATAATTGCACAGCCGAAGAGTAAAACTTCAACAGCTCTTTGCAACTGCTAAGACATGAAAATCAATCACCAACAGTAGCTCTGTCCTTAGGAAAGCTGGGTTCATTATACCCAGCTGTTAGAGAACATTAATTCTTTCTTAGTAGGACTTACTGGCTTTACCCGTACCAATAAAATAGGTCAAGTCTTTTTCTCTATCCAGGATGGAGTACCACAGGAAACTAAACATGTTCCACAAGTTCTCCATGAAACTAAAATTTCTTTCCTCCCAAAATATACCTGAGCTCATACCATTTAATGGGACTCTACTCTCTTGTGCCCAGGAATTTCTTGGGAGAGTGCTGGCTGTGACAGATCAAAACTGCCTCCATCTCAATGAGAACACAAAAAACACAAGTGCATGGCGGCAGCTGAGCTGTGAACTTGCCCTTTTTTGTGACCCAATGTGTACATTATACCATTGGGTCATCCTAAATTTAGTTATCTAAATATAAATCTCACCTGCATAAGCTCTATCTCTGTGTTATTAATTACTTGATGTAAACTTATTGTCTCTGCATCCTGCAGTGTTACAGAAAGTCTAACTGAACCCTGCTGACTTACACTTTTCAGCTTCTTTAAATCAAAGTCAGTGGCATCTTCCATCCCTGTTGTTTTCTGGGCAGAGACAAGGCTGTTCTGCTGCTCTCTCTCTTGCTTCCTGGAAAGTCCTTGAAGTTGCAGCCAGCTTCTTTCTACCCAAACTTCTTTCCCCCCATGAATTATAGAATTGCTCTCATTTTCCTGTTTCAAGTGAGATCCACCTGACCATGTCTGATTAAATGTAAATTCACCTTTCTCCTCCTTTCCCCTCCTTTCCCCCTTTAGAGATTCCTAATCTTAAACTGACCACAAGGATGTGATCAGTGGCATCATTTTCCCTGATGGGTGGGTAGGTTGGGATGAACATTTTAATTTCTTCAGCTTGATTTGGAAAAGTTGTTTGCTTGGTTTTTTAATTCCACAGCCTGAGCTCAGGTGTTTTCACCAGGCTTTAGGTACCACATTGCTCTGCAGCATTTCCAAGTCGGGCTGAGTTGTCCAGATTTAAGGGCTTGGAGGTCTTGCCAGGAAAGTCCTCAAAAAGGGTCTCTAGGCTCACTTTTAAATTTATTTCTCACTAAACAATATGGCATCCAGCGCATTCATAATGGCACCCTGATGAACTCTGCACTGATTAATTCCCTGGATTGCAGCAATTACTGTTGTGCCAATGGGAGACCTAACATTTCCACAGGAGAACTCACATGCACTGTTCTCTATCCAAGCCTGATCTTGAGCTTCCACGGTTGGAAGCACACTCTGGAATCCCCTCCCGCTGAAAACAGAGGGACTATTCTGCCATTTAAAAAAACTATTAAAAAAAAAAAAAAAAAAAAAGGTGTGATTAAAAAAAAATACAAAGCAATTTTTTAAAAAAAGCTGTGATTTCAGTTAAATAAAATTTAAAATACATTGTCAATTGCTTATATTTATGTATCGATATTCTTTCACTGAAAATAGCAGGATGAGTAAAAAGCATTTGTGTGTTTATTTGCTTGCATCCCTCAGAACCTGTGAAACAGGCTCCCCAGTTCCTGGCAGAATTTCTGACACATACAGCCTATTTCAAAGAGTAGATATATTTTAAAATAGGCCATGGTATGCATGTAACTTATGTATAATCACAGCTGATATAATGGGATTATATATATGATTACTTCTGAAGCAGAATCTTTCTGCTGTGCCATGCACAGATGATAAAGTAAGAGGGATTCAGATTACTCGATTTTTTCTTTTAAGCAGCACCTTTCCTAAACCACAAATACATGGTTTAGTAGTAATTGATTTTCTCTGGTAGGGTGCATAGATTACATCCTAGCAATAGAAAAGTAGTGTTAAACTGTCAGTTATACTAAATATCAGTTTTCATTGTCACAGTGGTTTTGGGCTTATTGCTAAGATTATTTTCATCAATAAATATGTAATCTTGCTTTGATCTATATTCATTATTCTTTTCCTTCATCTTTAGTCAACTTCTCATACACTAGCAATCTGACTGTCTTTATTTTTATTTTTACTACACTTCATATAATGTTTTAGTGGACACTTTTTTTATACAGCAGATGCTTTTCTTGCTGTCTGTTGATTAATCATGTTTCATACTATTAGGCCCCCCACAGCATTTCACACTTTGTGCTCAATAGATAAAGTATATCATAAACTGCATTATCAGTGCTCGAATAAACATGTCTATCTTTTACTAGCTATATTATTAACACTCTAGTCTCCATTTCTGCACTTATAGCTGCCATTATGAATATGTTTTAATAGTGGTACTTTCCTTGTTGATTGGGTAGGAGTTTATCCCAATATGTTCACATTACCCCACAAGTTTATAGTTCTGTAGTCTTCATCTAATTACTTCAGATTGGTAATACAGCATACAATTTCTAAATGTACAGTTTCAGTGATCCCTAAATATTGTGATTTAGTGTGAGACCTTTATGGTTTAATATCTGTGTCCTTTAATAATTTTCCTTTTACTTCACTTTTTAATGTTATCAGTAGTTTATCTTGCAGTTTAGTTTTACGAAATGCCTGGGTATGCCAAGGAGTCATCAAATGCCCAAGGAAACATCTGATAGTTAAGGCTGTCTGAATTTTTATTCTGTGTAGTAAGTAAGTAGAATTTTTTTTAAAAATTCATAAAAATTCTAGTGACCTTGAGATACTCCGTGCAAAATACTGTGGGATTTGTCTTTCTGCTATTGCTTGTCCTTATCTGCTGTTTTTCATCAAAAATGTAGATGATTTCGTTTTGTATGAAGCTAATATTTAATGTTTGTTTATGATTTATCCATGGGTGATTCACTTTCAAGTCTGCAGTCTCACTTATTGCACTCTCCAAGTTCTGATTCACCCAGCGATGGAAATATTTTCAAGGCTTTGGTAAAGCTGAGCTTGGAAACTCACCATGGACTTTTCTTGGTTGTTCATGCAGTTCTAAAGCATGAGAAGTCTCATTTCTGCATTCAAAGGGGGAGGAGAGGCACTTTTTTCTTTTTGTTTCGTGCTTTTTGACACTTATTTTACTGGAGTAGCAATGCGTTATTTTTTTTATTGGAGTACATGTTGATTGTTGATATTTTCCTCCCTCCTTTGATATGATAAAATGAAGCACAATCCAAGGGCTGTCAAGGGAGAGCAGCCTTTGGGATGCAAAGGTCTCAAATTCAGTGCTTTAACTGTATGTGTTAATAGCTAAATTTCCTGTACATATCTTCCCTCAGATATTCCACTTAGAAAAAAGCATCTTCCAACCTCCAGAACACCAAATGCAAACAATTTGTCCACTGTTGCTTAAATATCGAAAGGTCTTTTTTGCCTTTAGGAAGGAGCTGGAGCTGCTGGAGCCAGGCCAGAGGGGCTCCAGGATGAGCAGAGGGATGGAGCAGCTCTGCTGGGAGGAAAGGCTGGGAGAGCTGGGATTGTTCAGCCTGGACAGGAGAAGCTTTGGGGGGACCTCACTGTGGCCTTGCAGTGCCTGAAGGAGCTGCAGGAAAGATGGAGAGAGACAATTGCCAAGGGCTGGAGGGACAGACACAGGGAATGGCTTCCCAGTGCCAGAGGGCAGGGCTGGATGGGATATTGGGAAGGAATTGTTGGCTGTGAGAGTGAGGAGGCCCTGGCACAGGGTGCCCAGAGAATCTGTGGCTGCCCCTGGATCCCTGGCAGTGTCCAAGGACAGGCTGGACACTGGGGCTTGGAGCAGCCTGGGATAGTGGAAGGTGTCCCTGCCATGGCAGGTATGGTTATCCACTGTGGGACTGGTAGATCTTTAAGGTCCCATCCAACTCAAACCATGTCATGATTCTTTGATTCTATATCCCAATGTTTGTTTTTAGGACTCATTTCCTAGATGTTACACTATGAACACTCTTGACTTCCACACCCTTCTCAAAGCAGATTTCATTTAAAGTCCTGGGCCACCACATTCTTGGGGTTTTTTCCACCCACATGGGCGGCTTTAAACACCACATTAAGCTTTCTGGGCTTAGTCATTCTCTCACTTCTGAGTGAGCCTCTTTTACTATTTTGTTATTCCAGTTATCACCATAAATTTGGTAAAAAATGGTAGATGCAATGGCAAAATAATCAAACAAACAGGCTTCCCTGCAAAATACGAGTCTCACACCTCACTGGTGAGGTGATATTCATGGCTCAGGGAGAACTTTGTTTCCTATCTTCTATCTCCAGCTGTTTGGTTGGTGGGTTGGTTGCTCTTGTTCCTGTAGAAACTACAACGATTCNCTGTGGCTGCCCCTGGATCCCTGGCAGTGTCCAAGGACAGGCTGGACACTGGGGCTTGGAGCAGCCTGGGATAGTGGAAGGTGTCCCTGCCATGGCAGGTATGGTTATCCACTGTGGGACTGGTAGATCTTTAAGGTCCCATCCAACTCAAACCATGTCATGATTCTTTGATTCTATATCCCAATGTTTGTTTTTAGGACTCATTTCCTAGATGTTACACTATGAACACTCTTGACTTCCACACCCTTCTCAAAGCAGATTTCATTTAAAGTCCTGGGCCACCACATTCTTGGGGTTTTTTCCACCCACATGGGCGGCTTTAAACACCACATTAAGCTTTCTGGGCTTAGTCATTCTCTCACTTCTGAGTGAGCCTCTTTTACTATTTTGTTATTCCAGTTATCACCATAAATTTGGTAAAAAATGGTAGATGCAATGGCAAAATAATCAAACAAACAGGCTTCCCTGCAAAATACGAGTCTCACACCTCACTGGTGAGGTGATATTCATGGCTCAGGGAGAACTTTGTTTCCTATCTTCTATCTCCAGCTGTTTGGTTGGTGGGTTGGTTGCTCTTGTTCCTGTAGAAACTACAACGATTCTTGGCTCACCAGAGCCATTCTTGTACTCTCAGGCTGTTCCCCTGGAGCCAGGTTGAATTTCTTCAGCAGAACAATTCTGCTTCAAATCTCCTAATACTGTTAAAGAAAAAAGTGCATAAGGATGTCTATTTTTTCTTTAGAAAAAAATGGTTATACTGCAGGCAGAAAGAAGCTGGTAAACATCATAAAAGATACATTTTAAAGTTTTTGATTTTTCTTTGCCTTGGCACATTTCCATAAGTGAAACATTTCATTTCCTCTTAATTGAGCTTGCATTAAAAAAAGTTTGAAAAATAACTACTGTGCATCTTTATATAAATAGATATAATATATATTAATATATAAAACATATATATAAAAATATATATGTTGAGAGAAGATAGATAGATAGATAGATAGATAGATAGATAGATAGATAGATAGATAGATAGATAGATAGATAGATAGATAGATAGATCTCAGCATTTTCCAGGGCTGCTCCTTGTCAATTGAAAATTATTGCTGAAGGAAGTAAAACAGTGAAATGAAGTAAAATAAAATAATGTGTTAAATCAAAAGTATAGTTATTCAGTGACAAAGTGACAGATTGAATGGAGATTATGTTCATACAGTCTGGTTTATGTTCGTTATTTAGACTAATTGAAGGAAGTAGTTAGAAAACAGGTTTAGACATATCAATGACAATCAGTGCTCATAGTTAATACCATCTTGTGACTAGAATTAATTAGAATAGAATTAATGTGCTAGTCAAAGGGATGCTTTGCTAGTTTGCTGAGTACTACCTTGATATTTTACAAAAAAAATGGAAAACAGGAAAATCTTTTAAAAAGTTGTGAATACCTCTCTTAAAAATGAAAGTATCATTTGAGAACTCAAAAAATATAATCTGTATAAATTATACTGTATATCACCATCCTTCACAAAGCCCTATTCAATCAGTTCAGTTACATCATTCCATCATCATTAATGGTCCATTACCTTTACTGTGTTTTCAAATCACTGGTTTCAGGCAGCCCAACTTCACTATTGGAAAATCTCATTTTAAGTCATATTCATCATCCAGTTCAACACATTCCAATCTGACACATTAACACATCAGAATGCTTTATTGCCTTATTATCCAACTAGCAGGAAAAAGAAATGTAATTCACACATCCATAGGATGAATTAAGTCTAATGGTGTGAACTCCCTGCTAGTAAAACCTCTCGAGGCACTCAACTCCCTTCTGCAAATATCTTTCACATACTCAATAGCTGTTAACGTTAGAGATTAAACTAATCATGAGTTCCCTCATCAAAACCTCTCCTCAAAATTATCTAAATATCTTGTATTCTTGTTTGTGATTTTTTTATATAAACAGTAAGAAGGAAGGAGGTAGCCTTTTTTCAGAGAGCAGTGTAGACTGATCTGAGCACTATGACCATGCAAAGCAAGAAAAGAGAATTTCTCAGATGTGATGGCAAGATGCCTTGGGGTGAGTGTCTTGAAGCATGCCCTGGGAATACTTTAGGATCTGGTCCTACATTCCAAAAAAAAGGGGCAGAATTTTTGATTGTGTACTGTTATTACAAATAGGCAAGAAGTTGGCAAAGTTGATAATTTTCCATGAGAGTTGAAGATAATTCTGTAGAATTTATCTTAGCTGCCATTGTGTGGATTCTTTCTAATGGGGTAGGGGCAGGTATCTGCTGACTCCCCTAGATTGCCATCCCTGTGTTTTGAGGTCCTTCTGTGAATTTCCTGTACATTCTCTCTATATTTTCACCTTTCATCACATATATTGAGGTATTTTTTATTTAACTTTCCCTCTTTGGCTCTTCTTCCTTCCCTTCACCTGATCTTCTCTTTCATCCCTTTCCCATACTTTATTCTTGCATGCAATCCATTATCTTCTCCCATCAGTTCCCTAGCTAGGGAAATGTTCTTTTAAGCCCTTTTACAGCCAGATGCCTCGTGTATCAAGAACTGCAATCAAACAGAACTTGACTCAGCCCTGCTGTTAAAACACCAGAAATTTCCTGTACAGAAAACTAGGGTAGAAAGCAGAAGGAACACTTAGGTACTGCTTTGCTAGTTTTTTTTCTTGAATTCTATTGCTCCTTATATTGCTCATGACTTGCAATTGTTACCTATACCATGAAAAAATTTCATTGTCTCTGAAAAAGAAGAATAAATTGGTTCTGTCCTGATTGACATACAAATTAAAAAGTGGCACATTTTCTAGGTCTTGTAAAATATTTTATTTTAGATTTCTTCCCTTTTTTTTTCACTTTTTTGTAGTTCTCTTACTGTTCCCCACCAATATAGTCAATTCCTGCTTTTATATATATGTAGGCCATGGAAGAGGTGTCATTCCAGGTATTTAAGCTGAAATTTATTAAAAAAAAATAAAATCAGTGTCTCCCAGTTTGAATTTGTACCTTGAGATCTCTGCTCAATATGTTCAAAGTTTCAATCTTTAAGCTCAAACAGATGTTTATGATGAACCAAACCCACAAAGTGTTCTGGCTGCTGCCCACATTGGGGTTATTTTGAGGGCCCCCAAATTTCCGTGAGATTTCCTAGTTCCACAGCTTCTGGTGGAATAAATGCTCAGATGCTGCCTGAAGAAACAGATCCCACATCACCCCAGAGCTCCTTCCATCTCCTTACTGATAGGGGAGAGCATTGACAAGTGGCAGATNAAAAAAAAGAAAAAGAAAAATATATAGCAGTGCCTAGTGGTATCTCATACACAAGCATACAACACTGTAAAATTTATGACTTGGATATATTTGTACTTTGGACACTAAAATTTATTTTTAGTGATATTTATTTTCTTGCTTCCTCCTTGCTTCCTACCTCTCTCAATTGTATTAAAATCACACCAGACTATCTGAAGAACTAAATCAAAAGAGCTTAATATGTCAGTGTTTTCATAGAAATAATGTAATTTTTTTTGTAGTGGTTGACCTTTTACTGTTGAAAGCATAAGGTTTTCAAAGAGTTTTAATTTATCTTTCTCTTCACACAGTTTTCATGAATAAAATTGAAGATGAACAAAATAATCGCCTAACCCCTGTTCCAGAGTTACAAATTCTATTTAAAAGAAACATGAAAATGGGATGGTTGAGAGCAGGGGAGGAGTAGAGCGAAAAAGATGAGGAAAGACAGTGGATTTTGTGTAGAATACCAGATTTCTGCATTTCTGTAGCAGTTCAGTAGTTGTGCCAGAGCTTTGAGACCTGCTCAGTTTCTGGATCTTCAGGACAGCACTGCATTTCCTGTATTCAAAAATATCCTCATTTTCCCATATTTTTGATCTGATTTCTACCAGAATAAAACATAAGCCTCTGGGCTGGGAAAGGCAGAAAGTCAGGATAAAACATACAGGTCCTGATTTTGATTTATCTTTCAAACTAAAGTAATGCAAGTTAGTGGTATGGGAATGGAGATGAAAAGTTGTCTGGCAGGAGCCTCCAAAAGTTTAGTTAGTTTGAATTTGTAAAGCTTGCCCCCAATCCCCCACCAGATTTTTTCAAAGACTTAAAACTCAACTCTCCACAGGGTGGAACCTTCATCTTTCTGACCTCTTTCCCCCATGTGTTCTCTTGAAATCCAGGTTCATGTTTTGAACCCCAGCTAAGATGGGACAGCACATGGAATTTACTTAACAAATTGGGCTTTCCAAATGAAGTGACTTTTTGAGGAAGCACCTGAAATTTGTATTCCTGTGTGAAAAAAAACTGCAGTACTTCCAATTCCTCCATCAGCAAGATTTCTAATAAGCCACGATGGAACGTTGCAACAGGAATTAATTATTTTTCTGTTATATAATTACTGTTCCTCTGGGCTTCTAGAAAATACATCTCTTTTTAAAAATCATCTTTAAAAGGTGCATTTGCAGTTAATACAAACAGTCATTACACACAGAATGTGTTAGAAAACAATGAAGCTGTGATTGATATTCAGAGGTTTCTTCTGTTGAGTGACAAATACACAGCCCATGAGCTCTGGGTTTTTTTTCCACCCTTGTTACTCATGGCATAGCCAACACCTCACTGATGCAAAGCTCTTAGGGGTACCAAAAGGTGGAATAGAATTCAATTACCATGCCTGGCATCCTCGGTTAAGATGAAACTGGGAATACTTAATTCTCTGAGAGAAACTGCAAAAGGTACCACAGTGGGCTTCCTTTAATTGTAGAGTTAAACAGGAGCAGCTGCAATGTCCAGCATGTACTGTAAGCTTTTTTTTTCTGGGGATTTAGACATGAACAAGCTGGCAGCTTGGAGCTTAGGGGAGAAAAGTAGTTTATTTCAGTGTATGCTAAAAATCTGTGAGAACTTTACCCCAGGTGGAGAATATTCACCTTGACAATGGGCAGCAGGAAAGATTATGTTGATATTTGTTTCTTTTTCCACTGAGGATTATTGTTGGAGGAAAAAGTGCCTACAAAATTTATTATTTTTTATTAAAGAACAGCTGCGAGGGGACGAGTCTGCAAGCAGAACAGAAGTTTCTGGAGGCATTTTAAATCTTGAATCTTCTTCTATCTTATGTAAGAAACTTATTATTTAATATCCCTGAGCAACAAGGCTACAGATTTTGCTTCTTATACGAAGAGATGTTTAGTTCAGTTTTATAAAATTAAAATAAAAATCCCGTGAAAGGCATAAAGTGTATGCAATAATACATCTGGAACTTAAGTGGGTTTGTTCCATATTATGTTTCGTCAACAACAGCACACCAGTAACTTGATGGCCTTTTTAAAGACAGATAATTTATTAAGTATAAGAGGTAATGGTAAATATATTGCCAGGAGGAAAGAAGACACAGAAAACTTCAGGCATGGACAGGTGGGCTTCTAAATAGAGTTCTTATGGGAATCACAATGCTCTAGAGCTGGGTTTTTTTAAATGTCTGTGGAAGAACTTTAAATAACAAAGGAGATGAAGCAGTTTCTGCATCCAAGTATTTCAATTGCTGTATGCTGAAGTGAGAGTGGAGGCTGAATCAAACACCAAGTGAAACTGATTTTGTGACTGACTGAGGCCTCATACAACAGTAAAAAAATCAGAGTAAAAGTTTTAAACCAGTATAAATTAACAAATACGATTTGGGCAAATACTGAACTGCAATATTTCTGGGTTTTCTCCTTTAATTCTCTTAGAATTTGGATTGCTGGCTTGGGAATCTGTGTGCATATTTGAGTATGCAAAGACAGAGGTACTTGAAGTAAGAAATTACCAGAAAATAGCTTAAATGAGTTGCTGTGTTATCTTATGGAAGGCTGAAATTTTAAAAAGGGGTCATTTAGGTCTGTTACAACCCAAACCATTACAAGATTCTATGATAGAGACAAAAAAAGATAAAAAACAGACAAGAAGAAAGACAATTTGTCAGGATATTATAAAATATCTAGATAAAGTAATTTCCTCACGCTCCTCAGTTTCATTTCCTATGGGGCATTTTACTCCATGTTTATTTCTTGGTATGGAGCTACATTTCTGTCATAAAAAACACATGCCCTGGCAGCATGTCACAAAAGGAATATCTGAAAGTTCACTGCCTGCTTTCATTTGAGCAGAGCAAATGAACACTCTGAGATTTAAAGGCCCAGAAAACAAAACCAAACCAGAACAAAAGGAAAAAAAAAAAGAAGAAAAAAAAAGTAAACACACACACAAACAAAAAACCAAGCTTGTTCATGATGCTCTTTCTCCAGCTTCTGGGGAGGACTTCTTAAAGCAACAATTTTTGATAAGCATGGCAATATTTCAACAGAACCTATACGGGGATGATAGTTGCAGGGGGAAAAAAATAGCACCCTAAACAAAACTAGCTAATCTGTTTCACTGTTTTGCAAAGGATGTAGGTTGAAATTTCTAGGTTCTTACACTTCCTTATTTCTGTTTTTCTACTTGTCGTAGTCTGGGATGAGGCAATCTCTGCAGATGCATATCACTTTCTGCCTTTTTACTAGGCTGGGATTTATTGATATGAAATGACTGGGAGCGATGTATCACCAGATGTACTTTCTGCTGAATTTGAAGTGCTATATATATCTATATCTATCTTCTCTGACCTTCAAAATATTAGACTGCTCAATGTTGTATAACATGATTACTTGTATTTTTCAAGATGTTATGAGGAGGCTTTGTCACCTTTTAAAATGTGTTCTTTGTTAGACAAATTCTACACAGGCTATTAAGAAAAAAGGCTAAAATTACTTTAAAAAAAAAAAAAAATTCCTCTATCAACTTGCAATAAAAATGAGGACAAATAAGACAGTTTCCTGTTCATAGATTCAGAAATAATTAAAGAAATGAGGGGGGAAAAAGTGATTGTGTGCAACCCCAGCAAAATTCTGGGGAGGACCACTTAATTTTTCCTATTTAATTCAATAGCAATGATATGTCATCTTTTGTCCTTATTTTCATCCCACTATTCAACAAAAGAGTTGATTAACATATGGTTCTGCACTGACTGAGAAAACAAAAATGTTTAATCTGTAAATTTACATCTGTAAAAACAAACCAGAGGACAGTCACAGTGGAAACATCCAATTTGTTTTACAAGGAAATTATATCTCTTTGGAGAAAGATGAATGTGTTACATGGTTTTAAGCAGACACATGTACAAAGACATGCTATAATCACTCTCATATGTAAATTAAACACATAAGTGTGTTAACCACCATTTTCAAGAACATTTTGTAAAAATATAATCTACAATTTTAATAAGAAAAAGAAATCTTAACTCAAAAGGGCTATCATTTCTCTCTGGCACAAAGCCAGGACTAAGAGTAGGAATCCAGGGTTTGCAACTCTCAGACCACAGCTCAATCCATCACACTCTGTTGTCTCAAAACAAAACTCGGAACCAATTCATTAAAGCCAACATTATTTTGTGCACTTCAGAGGTGCAGTTTTGGTGGCTTCACAATGATGGAAGCAAAAGCACTTTTAGATTAAAATGTTTATGCTCTGTTCATTTGCATATAGGTCAATCTATTGAATAATGCATATTCTCTTCTACTTATTATCAGGAGTTTACCTAGAGCCTCCCCTGGATAAATTAAGCAAATCTTGAAAGTCCACAGAAAGAAAAGAATAGACAGCTGCTTTAAAGCTTCTTTTCCCCAAGAATTATTCTGCTGACAAGTAAAAATTAATGTATTAGATGTCTAAAAGTATCTCCTGACAAAAATAAACTGTTTTGCATTCCAGTATAGATTTTTCTGAAATCTGTTATGTGATTCTAATTTATGTATTTTTGTAGCAGGGATGAGAAATAATTTCACACATTTACTCACAGGTTATTTATTGACCATTTCAAATAAACACCTTCAGAATAAAGTTTGGCAGAAGCATTTTGGAAATGAACAATCCAGGTATAAATATAAAAGGAAAGCATACAGATATAAGTAAATACATATATAAAACTGCAAAGCCTCTCTGGAATTATGTATTGAATTGAAGTGACTTCAGCAAAGCCAAGTACTGAAGGTCTCTGCTGGCATAAAAATTAACGTAAGGTTGAAGCCTAAAATAAATAACATCATGGGTGTGCTAGTCATGCTGTCTCCCTGCAAATGTCAGAGGTTTGACCTGAAGAGTATGGTTTGTAAGTTAAAAATATAAACAAACATTCTATGAGAAGAACCTCTGTAATTAATATGAGCTTATATATTTTCCACAAACCCCAATTTTCTGGGTGTTTCCACAATGGTGATCATTTATTAAGGCACAACAGAGGACTCATCATCCCTTTTGGCTACAGGTCAGAAAATCATTTCCAGTTTTCCCACCATTCCTCAAGCTCCCTTACAGGACAGTACATGGTTTTCTTTAATCCCTAAGACTGATGGAGCAAAAGGAACAAAACCAAAAACATTCACAGGGAAATCTCTTTTTTTTTTCCTCTCTAATTGCACCTCACTGTCATTTAAAGACCATCTGTTAACCAAAAACAAATTTCTAACCCAAAGCTAAGCAAGATATTTTTGCCAACTTTTCAGCAGTGCCAGTGCCAGGATGAGGAGCAGTGGCCATCAGATAAACCACAGTGAGTTCCACCTCAGCAGGAGAAAGAACTTCTCTCCATGGAGGGGCAGAGCCCTGGAACAGGTGCCCAGGGCGGGCCTGGAGTGTCCCTGTCTGGAGACATCCCAACCCCAGCTGGACACATTCCTGTGTCACTGCTCCAGGGGAACCTGCCTGGGCAGGGGCTTGGGCTGGGTGAGCTCCAGAGGAACCTTCCAGCTCCAAATATTCTGTGATTCTGTGGACTAAAATTCAGATCTGCTGTCCATCAGATTGCATCAATAACACATTCTATCTATAGCTAGTCACTAAATTTTTACTAGGAAGTGTATTTAAAAGATAGAAATAATTTTATTAATGTGGACATGTAACCATTAAGCGATTTTGGTTTGTTTTTTAATTTATTGAAGGTGTTTTTTTGTGATTTTTTTAGAGGTTGGGTTTTTTTAAGGTATTGTTGACATGCATATTACATTTCTTCTTACATTCAAATTATCTATTTCTTGTTACAATGACATGTAGGGCCTCTCAAACCTGATAATTTTACAATATCGAGCTTTGGATACTACAGGGAGCATCTTTGCCCTCACAATGAAGGTGGTGAGAACCTGGCACAGGGTGCCCAGAGAAGCTGTGGCTGCCCCTGGATCCCTGGAAGTGTCCAAGGCCAGGCTGGACACTGGGGCTTGGGGCAGCCTGGGATAGTGGAAGGTATCCCTGCCCATAGCAGGAGGTGGAACTGGATGAGCTTTAAGGTCCTTTTCAACCCAAACCATTCTGAGATTATTTGGTTCTATGCTTTCATGTTATAAAAAAACCTTTACGCCTTTGATTTCCCTAAAAGCACAGGTTTTAGAAATATTAAACATAAGGATACAGTCATCATCCAGTCAAGGTGCAAAATCCGTTCTGTCTTGGAGAAAGATGGAGAAAAGAAAGGTGGAAATGCAAACATGATACATACATAAACACCCTGCACACTCTCATGGTAAAATACTAAACAAGGAGAATATAAGAGAAAATATAGTCACTAAATCCCACTGTTGAATAGAATTATTCATTAGACTTCCCAGAGATGGAACAGACCCACAAGGATCACCAAGTCCAATCCCTGTCCAATGTGACAAAGTCTGCCTTGAAGTATTCAAGGCAGAAGAATGAAATAATTCCCAGAAATGTGTGATTAGCTTACTAATATTATATGCATCAATGTTTAAAAAGAATTTGTGGAGCAAAACATTTTGTTCATTATATTTTCATTGTTGAAAATTGTTCTGCACCAAATAACTCCAGATTAGAGCTCATTAACTTAAAATGTAGAAAAATAACAAGTAGTTAAGGATGATATAATTTTTCAATGTTTTGGATATTCTTAGGAAGGATGTCTCCTTCCATAGTGTGCATTCTAATTTATCCTCCTCAAAATAGCCTTCCTGTCTGCATAACACTAATCCTTTCATTAAAATAAATAAATAAATAAATAAACAAATAAATAAATAAATGACCTACAAATGCTTGCAGATTTTTAAAATTCTTGATGATCCAAACACAATTATAAAACAAAACAAAACAAAACAAAAACAAAAACAAAAACAAAAAAAAAAAACCAAAAAAAAAACCACCCTGGAGTGAACATAATGGGCTACTGTACACAATCTGTGACATTTATGATAAAAATCTCTTTGTTACCCCTCAAGTTCTTGTAGCAAGCACATTTACAGCAAGAATTAACATTTCAAAACTGAAAAAAATTGAGATGAAATTGTGAAAATACTTTATTTTGACATGTCATTTGCACAGGCTTCCCCCTCTTGTATCACTACCATTTCAGACTGAATTTCCAGGATTTTGTGGTGGTCTTCAGACTTCAGTACATGAACAATTATAGGGCATTACTACCTTGGTTGAAACAACCAGCTTCAGGTAATTACAAAACTAAAACGAGTCCAGTGATTTCAATATTAGCATATTATTGTTGTTCCCAGTTTTGCAGCTTGTAAATAAACCATTATGCAGCTATGTAACAATAGGTCTACTTCTAAAATTATTATATTTTGCCCTCTAAGCATGAAGAGAAAGGCTAAGGATGAGATGAGAAAATAAAATGACATCCCAGCCTCTTGTGGTAATTCTATCAGTATGCTCTGGACTAAATGACAAAGCTGTTGCTAAATTTTTTTTTCAGAATTGGAGAAATCAGCAAGTTGACATCTTCCTGCTTCTTGGGCAAGCATGCACTTCTGTGATAAAACAGGTAAATGCCTGAGAGTTATTATATTTAACATGTACATGCACATGGTCTCCCAGACAGGCATCAGCTTTCATCTGTTATAAAATACTTGATTCTGATCAACTGCTCTCCACTGAGTAGAAGCCCTGAAGAACATGAGGTGTAGATAATCAATTCACAGACCGTGCACATACTTCCAAAAGACACTTCACCACAAAAGCTCAGATGGAATATTTATGAAATTGCAACCACTGTTGCCATGCTCAAGTAGATTTCCTTCTAATACTTAGGTAATCCCTGATTCACACTCAGATTGTCAAACCCAGGAAGTTAAAAGCATATTGAGGGCTTGAAAAATATCCTCCCCGTGTCTCAGCTGTTTAAGTTTGGTGTCATGGTGCTCAGATTCAATGAAACTACATGACTTGTCCGCCTGTCTGTGAGATTTTGGGTTTGGGGTTTTTTTTGTTTGTACCCATGGGCCCAAAAAAAGCCTCTCTGCTTTTCAGAAGTTATTTCCAACAGGAATATGAGTCATTCTTGTTTCTTTGCATAAAGAAATGTTCTCTTTCTTGACTTCCTCCTGTCTCTATCATAACAAAACCTGTCAGCATCTCTCATATGAATGAGAGATGCTGACAGGTTTTTTTGTGCAGCTTCCTTCACTATTTGCTCCAGTGACCTTTTCCCTGAAGCTCTGTCTGAGTTTCTCTGTGTCTTACACACATGATGCTTGCCCTTTCTTACTCCTAAAGCTGTAAAACAAGCAAATGAACCTCCAACTCCTGTCATTCAGATAATAAAAGTGTGAATAAGGCTTAGGGAAAAAAAAATGTTAAGAGCTTGCCCTTAGAGATCAAGGATCTTGGGCTGAGGATAATCATTTTCATGTCTCTCAGACCCAAGATTTATTTGAGATTGCAAAAAAAAGAGATCTTTAACATCCCTATGTAGTTCTTAGGAGGTTTCACTTAAATGATGCTGTAATTCTCAATTCCCACATGAAACATCTGAAGATCTGTGTTCCTCCTTGTCAAAAATGTAACTGCAACAGAGATGCTTTAGAGCTCTGCATAACAGAGAGTAAAGACAAAGATGGGGAAAGACAAAAATGAACATTCAGTAGGTGACTGGAAAACTTAGGTGGTGACACAAAAGCCCAAATCAGTTTCTTGTGGGTGTTGGTGTATTCAGAGCATGACAAATACCAACAGTTGGCATGACAATAAGGAGGGAGAGTCATTTTTGCCAAGTATGGGGAAAAATCTGAAGGTACTGTTGGTCATAATAATGCACTTGTTAGAGAAAGCCCTTCAAAGTGATGAGATTTGACATGAGGACACTTGCCTTTTCTCCCATTTTCCCTTCAGGCATACTTAGAGGTTAAAACCTACAAATACGAACCAGGGTTTGGGACACAGGGAGGGTGCTGCATCCTCTTGCAGGAATGGGGCCCAGAGTGAAGAAATCTGGGTTTACAAAGAGACTTTGTGAACTTTGTGATTGAGGAAATAGGACACCAAGTCTTAAGAACATTCTTAAAATATCTTAAGGCAAACATTGGATTAAACCCTGAGAATTCAGCTCTCTTTCTTCCCAGAAGAGTGAGGATGTGCAAGTTTCTCTTATGAACTCTTCTGGTGGAACACAGCTCCTTGCAGCACTCTAGCAGGAAAGATACAGTACTTAATCAATAATTGTCTCTTCTAATGAACAGCTTCTTCTCATTTAGTCATCTCCCACTAAAGGGAATTCAGCTAGCCTGAAAATCTAAATCCCAGCTGCCAGAGATGCCTACACTGCAGGGCCTGAGGCAAGGCTGGTCCCAGGGTTTAATTTGAGCCTGTCTTCCTGCCTGCTAGCGGGTGTGTAAGCCAAGATTTAGTCTGTGTGGTGGGTGTAAGAGCTCTGACTCCAGTACAACTGAAACTCTGACACAGCACAAGTGGAGCACAAGCCTTTCAGCTGACTATGAAAAAACTCATGCAGCTCACCCACCTGGTATGAATCTTTTTTAGAGGATGGATATTCCCTTTTTCAATCAAGAGATATTTAGATATTGCATATCTGTACAACATATTTGACACTGGATATCATGGAAAGGTTTGGGCTGGAAGGGACCTTAAAAATCAACCCATCCCACTCCCTACCACGGGCAGGTCACCTTCCACTATCCCAGGCTGCTCCAAGCCCTGTCCAGCCTGGCCTTGGACACTGCCAGGGGCCCAGGAGCAGCCACAGCTTCTCCGGGCACCCTGTGCCAGGGCCTCCCCACCCTCACAGAGGGAAGAATATTCTCCTTTATAGATATGCTACCCACCATTTCCCAATCTGACCTGGCAGCATTCATGACCATGCTCACAGATGCCATGAACATGGTAAAGGTGTAGAGAATAGTCTGCCCTTGCTGTAGGCAACTCTTGGCCTTCCTTGCTCATGTAACTGGCACCAATACAAAAGCTACATTTATTCTGCTTATAGGTGACTCCCAAAACTGTATGTCACTGTTGTGAATGGTGGAACTCAACAGAAAGTGGCTTCTGCATGATCACACCATGTTTGTGGTTCTTGTAAGTGGGAAACTGCAATTTCTAGTTAACCAACATATATCTGGGTATCAGCAGAACATGGGGCATCTCATGTAGTTTTTCTCATATAGGAGAAACCTGTGATTCACCTGCAGTTTTCCTCTCAGTGCAGCCTGTGCATTTACAGAATATAAACCAAAACATTTTATTTTCTTGAGCAGAAATTTTTACAAAGGAATCTGTTACAAGCAAACCAAAGTAAGATCTCATCTCTTAATCATTACAGAGCTTCTGAATCATTTAGATTGGAAACAACCCCTCAGATCACTGAGTCCAACCTTAATTAGGGTTGGAATCAATGAACATTAAGGCCTTCTGCAGCAGAAATTATTCCAAAATTCTAAGGCGCTGTGCATTCAGGCTCTGCAAGTAGACTATACTTGACTTGAAACATCCCAAGTATTCCCTTCCAAAATGTTAGGCATGGCAATTTAAAGCAGCACAATGATCTAGCCATGGTTTTATATTTGAAGGATCCTGGCTTATTTTCTTACAAAAAAGGCACATTTAGAGGCAGTGGGTCATGCAGCCATTTCCTCCTCCGAACAATAGAGAAGCAAAACTTAAACTCACCAATTTTTAGAGCATTCTTTTAAAAGCCAGCAAATTTTTTTCACTATCTCTAAATGCCACAGAAAACTTGTTTTAATAGTATCTATCTTGGCTGTCTTTTTGTCTCATCAGGCTTTGCAAGGGAAACAGAAAAGCAGCCTGGGAATGGGGTATATTATTTTGTATTATGAAATCCACAGCAAAATTCTCATAAACCTGTGATTGTCTTTACATTTCATCTCTTCGTGCAGCCAGATACAGTGGATGAATGCACCTTATAGGTGATTTCAACTGTGGTGTTAATTTAGAGCAAAAGACTAAACTGTTGTAACTATGGGAAATGAGTAGATGGACAAAAAAATAATACTTGGTTTTCATTACTGTCTTAAATGATCCTCAGGTACTTAAAAAACCTCAGCAAAAACCAGAAGGGAGTCAGGTGCTCCTGACTTCCTTTATTGCTAAATATAAGTGGGGAAAAAAAAAGAACCAGTTCTGGCCTGCACCTGCTCTCTATGTCATTTACTGCTACACCCCTTATCTCCCAATCTTAATTAAAGAATTGTTATGAAAATATTTGTTGCATTTCTGTCTCTAATTAATACTACCTCTCTGCACATAAGGCTTAAGCCAATACTGAAGCAGAAGTATTCTTAAGTACTTCTTAACCCAAAACAGAAATACTCTTAGGCAAAAATCACACTAGAAATTTGGAGGGGCATTTTACATTTGTACCTTGTGAAAACACCATGACTTAACTGGACATTTATGAAAATTTAACTCTGACATATATGAAAGTCCTAAAAGAAGTTATACTTTATGCTCTCACAAATAAAAAAGCCATTCAGAGAAGCTTGAATCATTCACATGCAGAACAGTTTACACAGATGTTAAATGATAAATGCACTGTTGTACCTCAAGAAAACAGACACTAACTACTATTTATGAGAGCACCCCAACTGCAAGTAAGCTCTTTCCCATTTACTATTTATAAAGGGGTTTGGAACTTCCACCTGTGCCTGTGTTATTATCCTAGCTCTAAAAGACAGAAAATTGGAAGATGGAGTCTGTGCTTTGTACAGATCTCCCATTTCAACCAGCCAGGTAGCTTTTCAGCCACTTTGACTCTGTCCCCTTGGCAAGACTGATTCACTCTCAGAACAAAAAAAAAAAGTTTCTTGAAACAGTTTGTGTCTAAAAAGGGAGGCGAGTATCTTATCAGCACTTTGAATGTGACACTTGAGTTCTTTATTTCCATTTATACCTGTTGCCTTTGCACAGGTATATGAAAGTTGTTGGCAATATCACAGTTTCACACCAAGTTAATTTATGTAGTGGAACAGCATATCAGGTCATTTTTTTCCGCATTGTTATCTAAAAAAAAAATTCAAATACCATATTTTTATATGCTTTGTTCCGTCTGCTTTTAAGGTGTTACCAGAACAACTTGTCAGCAGTTTGCTCTGTGGACAGGGGAGGAAAGAAGTCTGCTCATGTGAAGACAGCACTTGCTCTAAAATAAATATGATATATAAATAGTTGTACCCTGAGACATAGCTTGAGTTCAGTGGCTCACATCAATGTCACTGTATTAAAATGTTTTAGGAAAAATTATAGTATATTACGCCTTAAAGCTTCTAAAATTTTCCCAAGTGCTAAAATCTTAAATAGGGGAGATTAGCATTTTTAATTTTGCCATATACATGTATATAATTACATGTCTACCCATTGGCATACATACCCAATCAGCATTTAAAGCTATAATTTCTCCTGAGAGGTATTATACTTTGAAACTGCAGAAATAAAGGATGGTCAGCACATCATGTGTAGGAGAGTTGCAGAAAAAAAAAAAAATAAAAACAGGTTTACACAGTATTATCTTGCACACAGAAGAAAATTCAACCCTTTTCACATCTTTGAAATAGAAAGTGACTGTAGGAAGACAGCAAAAGGAATGTGGATTGCTTGAAGCCCACTTACTGCTTTATTGGCCAGTTTGGGCTAAACCATGGTGTTATGTGTGGGCCAAATAGAAATGTAACAAATTAAATAAATGCAAATTAAACAAATGAATCCAACAAGGATGATGAGACCAATAAATTGATGCACAGGGCTGAAAGCTTGATAACTGAAAGCACATAGACTTCGCTGTAAAACCACAGAGGAAAGGTAGGTCTCATCATTGCAAGCACCTCATGGCAAGTCAGAGATCAAATCTCAGAATGTACTGAGGGATATTGACTTTAGGGGAGGGAGAAAGAGCCTTTTGGAGGCATTCGTAGGGCAGGACTTAAGGGAGTTGCTGAACAATTTCTTTCACTGGAGTCATCAGAAGACATAAGGAAAGCTGAGTCTGCACCAGACAAAGAGCCATCTGCCTTCCCTGTTTTCCTGAGTTTCCATAATAATCCTGGCTAGAAAGCCAAGAGGAACAGAATCTACTTCTTTGTTATAAATTTATTAAATTGGCAAAGACTTATAATCATGCTGGATTGCCATATTGTGCAAAGTAAAAAAATAATTCTATAATTTTATGAGAAATCAGGTCATTTTTTTACTGTATATGTGTCAGTATTTCTCTGTCACAGGCTTTCTTCCCATGCAGTTTATTTCTTAAAAGCAGACACAGAAAAAAATTGAGAAAATATGCAGTGATAATACTTATGTAGTGATGTCCAAGTCTGATACCAAAGGAAGGCATGTTTACACGCAGAAAGAAAACAAAGTCAGAGACAAAGAGCGTTTCTGCATTTGTCCTTGTAAGTTAGACATGACTGGGATATACTATGGTAATCCCCTTTCATACTAACCTATAGCCTGTCATTATTTAGATAGTTCATTTATAAATATGTATTTTGTTGTGTGGAAAGAGGCTAGGGAGTCTTAAACTATGTTGCATTTATTCTTTGGGGGGGGAAGGAAAATCTTTACCCAGTCCCCATAACTGCTCCTGCATTTAGTCTGTCTTCTGGGGGTGGTTAATGAGGAGCACATGAGTGATGGACAGGATCCAGGAGAAGCCAACCATGCAAAGCTGCTGCTGCAACCACCCACCAGCAGAAAAACATAGAAATCATCAGTAATTGGAGATTTCTTACTCGGAGGCACCAAAACACTCATTTGCCATGCAGACAATTTTTCTAGAGTAATTTTCTCCCTGCTGGGGGTTTGATGATTCCTACAGGTCTGCTCCTAAAATTCCACACATGGTCCAACGATGTGGCAATTTAGAACAACCAGAACAGGCTGTGTGTCCCTTTGAGTAAAATTTTAAAAGGGTGTGGAGCACTGGGGGTGTTGTTCTCTATCCTTCCAGAGTCAGGGGTTTAGGAAGGAACAGGTGAAAATGTGGCCAGTGCCACACTCAAGGTTTTGCCGCTACAATCGTGGATTCTGCTTTGAGAACTTTTTGGGAGTGATGGGATTCACCCGAGAAGTGTTCACCTGTTCCAACATGGAAGAATTAATTAGGGATGTCAGTGTTGGTGGCAGCATTTACTACAGTGGCTGTTCCTGGTGTAACACACAATAATGAGGGATATGGGCCAGGTGTGGAGTTCAGGATCCTGAATTTTAGGAGAACAAACTTGTTGGCTTTTAAGTAACTACTGGATAAGGTTCCTTGGGATCCATTGCCCGTGGTGAAAAAGGGAGGAAAACCAAACCACCAGCTTTTTAAGAGCATTTTTCTTAAGTGCAAGAGCTCTCAAGTCCAACATGTGAAAAATGGGCAATAGAAGAAGAGACCAGCATGGCTCAGGAAGGACTTTTTTGATCAAACTAAAGTGTAAGAAGGAAATACCCAGGTAATGAGACCAGGGATGTCGGTATTGGGAAGAATATAAGAACACTGCCTGGATGTGGAGAGATGGAGTTAGGAAAGGTAAAGCACAGCTGGAACAGAATTTGGTGAAGAATTTGAAGAATAATGAGAGCTTTTACAAAGTACACTGGCCAGAAAATGGGTATGAAAGAAAAGGATATACTGCCCTGTAAATAAGACAGGAAAGCTGGTGACAGCCAACATGGGGCACATAAAAGTGCTCAGTAAATCTTGTTTCCCTCAGTTTTCAACAGTAATCCATCTTCCCACGTTGCTCAAGTCCATGAAAATCAAGAGAGGGGCTGAAGGAGTGAAGTTGCGCCCATCACAAGAGAAAATCAGGTTTGAGATGGAGAGGAACATGCACAAACCTGTTTTTCCTGGAGGAACATCCTGGACTCCAGAGTATGATGCAGTGTCCAAGCCACTCTCCATCACATCTGACAAGTTGTAACAGACAGGTGATGTCTTTGGTGGTTGGAGAAAGGGAAATGATGCACCCATTATCAAAGAAAAGTAGAAAGGAGATCTCTGGGAACCACTGATCAGTAGGACCCAAATTTACACACTCCTTAAGTACCTCCAGAAGTGGTGACTCAGCCACATCCCTGGACAGCCTATTCCATGCCCTGGACTCATACCACTATATCTTTTCCCCATTTGAGAAAGGTGTACCAATGTTGATGTGTTACTGTCCCCTTCCTCTTCTTGGGAATGTGAATTCTTCAGACATCTACATAACTCAGGACTCTTGAAAAGTGATTAGAAATTGGACTGGAATTGGTTTTTTCCTAAAGAAATTTGGAGCCTAGGATACTTGCCTCCATACCAAAATACCTCCTTCAAAACACAGTCATAGATGTAGAAGTTGTCACGGTCCTGTCTACTGTTGAACTTACCACATCAGGAGAATCCTTGATTGACTTTAAGAGTGCCTTCCCATTAGCTTTGGATTGTCTTGTTGAATCTACTTAGTGGAAGTATTTTTTTTTATTATTACATTTTATATATTTATTTTCTGAGTCTTCTTCTTGCTGTTTATTATTGCAATGAAAGACTACAAAGCCTGAAATTATTGCCTTCAAGAAACACTGGCAAAATCACACCATGTTTTGAACAGCCTACATGAATGTCTGTAATTAGTCTCATTTTTTGATAGATCTCAGTTCTGAGCACTCTGCAATTATGTGTTTAACAAAAAGAATGATACAAGTTGTTTACAGTGACTAATGTGAGACATTTCTCAGATACTTCATTTTACACCTGACATAGCTGATTTGAAAATAAATATTCTTATTCTACCCCTTTCCACATTTAAAAAAGCTAAAAGACAAATGTGAATAGGTTCTCTAATTCGTGAATACTTTCACAGCGATGTGATTCCAAAGAAAATGTCAGTGTTACCATTCTTATGAAGTATAGGGCATAGAAAATAGAAAAGGAAAATAAAATAAGCTCCAACTTTCTTTTATATTTTTCTCCTTTGGATAACTCTTCCAGAAAAAAAATAAACTGTAGGAAATACTGCATAGTGATAGGATTTTGAATTAAGATGCAAAATAAGCAATCATCTATTAATAACACCTGAAAATATTATTTTAGTCTACAAACTGTATAGTGTCTTTTTCATCATGGAGAATAAAATGATCCTGTAGTGGAAAGCAAATATTTCCTTAAGTGTCCTGCAGTCACAAAATATTTGAATTGACAATACTATTTGGGGTAGAGCTTCCTGGTTTTCAGCCTATTTTGTGGTGGGAAGAGGAACCTATGATGTAGTAGGGTTGATCTCAGGACTTGTGACCTCATGGGAGAGGCCCATGCTGGAGCAGCCTTTTCTTGAAGGGCTGACACCAGGGAAAGGGACCCAAACAGGAGCAGGATGTGCCTGAAGGACTAATCCCATGGGGGAACCACTCAGCAGCAGCCTTTTCCTGAAAGACTGACCCAGTGAGAGGGACCCACATGTGAGCAGAGGGACTGACCACGCGGAAGAGACCCATGCTGGAGAAACCAGCTCCTGAGGGACTGACCCTGTGGAGGACTCACACTGGAGCAGGCTGTTCCTGGAGAGCTGCGAACGAGGTTCACATTGGAGAAGTTCACGGAGGGTTGCCTGCCCACAGGAGGGACCCCACTGTGGGGCAGGGGCAGACGGTGAAGAGTCCAACCCCTGAGGAGAAGGAGCAGCAGGGACAACGTGGGACAATCTGACCACAACCCCCATTCCCTGAAACCCTGTACTACTGCAGGGCAGGGAAGTGAATTTAGGAGTGGGAAGAAGGGAGTTGTGGTGAAAAGGTGTTCTTGGGTATTTTTCTTATTACCCTACTCGGATCTGATTTGTAATAAATTAAAGTGGTTCCCCTGAATCCAGTCCTCTCTGCCCATGACAGCAAGGGGATCTCTCCCTGCCCTTATCTTGACCCTCGAGCCTTTTATCATATTTTCTCTCCCCTGTCCAGCAGAGGAATGAGAGCAGCTTTGGTGGGCACCAGGTGTCCACACGTGTTCAAATAATTACACTTCTCTTCCTTTGCCCACTTCTCTTTCATGGTGTCTAGGTTTAGAAGAAAAGCTAGGGAAAGCTGGAGTTTCCCTTGGAATGGAGAATGTAAACCCCCCTCCCTCCAAATTATTATAATTTTGCAATTAACAGTTTTCAGACAAAGATTTGGGAATAGGAATAACAGTTCTTTTAGTAGGAAAATTAAAAATACAAATGTACTATTACAAAAAGACAAGCAAACAAACAAACACAAATCCTAGAAAACCCTGACAGAGTCAGGGACACCACCTGACATCCTGTTGGTCAG
>VYXD01001092.1:34126-48435 GCA_013397195.1 Hylia prasina | reverse complement strand
AAAAAAAAATCCCCAACTGCTTTCAGCAGATGAAAATAGAATACATGTTTTTGGTTCCATAACCCAAGACACATGACCCAAACTTTTCAGCACAAACGAATGAAGTGAAACGGGATGACTGAAATTCAAGGATATAATGAAATTAATGAAATTCAAGTGGATATGGTAATTAAACATTAGACATAATATAATATTTCCACTTACAGGCTTTGCAGTTGTGATTAAATAGCAATTTATGTAGCTGATTAACACCTTTTCTATGTCAGCTAGGAGGACTACTGTTTTTCTGTCATCCAGATCTCTCATCTTGTAAATGAATCATCAGACTAAGACCTTATTCCAATGTGTAACATCCTTTCCTTGATTTTTCTCAAGAAAAAATAAGTCTCAAAGAAATTTTGGAGTTGCTCATGATTGCGGTTTCTTGGCTCATTTAAAGCTAAAACTTAAATAGAGGAGACAAAACTTTCTACCACACCATTAAGTGTAATTTAACATCAGAAGGGACTGGATTTTCTTCTGAAGTAGGTATGTTCAAAAAATTCTAGGTCCATGACTGACCATCAGGTTCAGTGGAAATTCCAGTTAAGGACATGACCTTGAGATTTGTTGAACTGCTGGAACAATTTTTTTTTTATTATTTCCAAATCAGAAATACTGAATTCAAGACTCTTTGGTCTGAGAAATTGCTTTGACATCCTTCACAGCTAGGGTTGTCTTTACAGAAATTAAAGTTTCAGTTCCCTGTGTTCCCAGGAAGCTCTTCTCCGGATGAGTGAAAATGGCTTTTTTTCCCCTCTTTCTTTCAAAGAGAACCTCTAAATTTTGAAAAGACTATTTTTCTTCAGCTACAAAAGATAGTAGTAAAATGATTAAAATGGATAGTGTAAAAAGGAATTTTTGCTTCACTTTGCTTTCTCCTCTTAGACTTCTGTTATTCCTGTCAATATTTACATGTGTTAACTCCATAAATGTTTATGTATTGATATTGCTCTTCCCCTCCTAGATCCATTTGAATTCTTAGATAATTTACTCTGATAAACTGTTATAAACCAACTGTATCATCAGCACAGACGCAAATATGTGGCACATTTCTAAACCTGTACCTTGAAAACACAAATTATTGTCTTTCACAAAGTTCATAAAATAATAGTGGAATTGACCTTCTTCTTGGGTCCTAGAACTGATTATCAGTATTTTATTATCCTGAATGATCTTCTCAGAGCTTTTGTACAGCACTACAAACTGCGGACCTATTTTCAAAGTCAGTAAGTGAGTTTTCACTCAGTTTGTGAACTCTGGCCCACAGAAATCACAGGACCTGTGTTTATTTAATCATCTATCCACTATCTTTTCTTAGATGACTTTGCCACAGTTGTCTCACTGCAATTCTCAACATACAATTTCCATGTTTTCCCGCTGTCTGCTGTGGTATCAAACACTCTTGATGCAAAGCTGGTTGAAAGATATGCTGTAATGCGCTTAATTTTCAAATCTTGATAAGTACAGAGAAATCACTGTTCCCTAAGGATCCACAGATCCTGATAAAACAGCTTGCTGTAAGATAACTTCAGCTCATAATTTCCTCCCATGAATCAAAGTAAAATCTTTCCTTTTTTTTAGAAAATAAAAAACGGATTCTGTGTTCAAGAAACTCCATGTTAATAGGAGAAACAAAATTCCTGAAATGTTCACATAGAGACGTTATTTTATAGTTATGGAAACATATTTTCTGGGAAGAGAAAATATGTGCTGTCTTTTAAATTATTTCCTTAAGTAAAGCTGTTTCTCTCCTTTTGTATAATTTTTTATTTTTAGAAGCTATAATTTCTGTGAACTGTGTGATCTTGTGAACCCAGCAAGTCAGGCCTCTACAATGCCATTATCTTATTAGCTAAAGTGTTGAAAGTGTTGCACTTTTTTCCCTTTGTTTGGTTTTATTTCAGAGTCTTCATTAGCCAAAACTCCCAAAAAATTACAACTTTGAATTATATCTATATTGCAACCCCTATTCCCATTTCAAGCATAATAGCCATAAATAAGTTTTTAAGACATTAAAAACCCATAAATTGTAAATATATAGGTGGCAGCCTCAAGAAAATGACTTTACTAACAAAAAAAGACTTACAGTTAGAAGTATTCAAAGTCTAGAAATAAACAGGATATCTTTGAACTAAAACACTGTTTTATTGAGAAAGACATTATGTCAAACATCTGTCTACCCATTTCTTAGGCATCCATTTTATGAATCATATAATGGATATTTTACTATCATATCCATAGGGTTTTTTAAAGTTTTTGTGGGGCTTTTTTTTGGAAGTAGTAAAATTAAATTCTGGTAGATTGCAGCAAGGTTATTCACAGTCTGGTTTGGGTTTTTTCAGTTGTTTGTTTAGGGGGGATTGTGTATTTTTTCGTTTGTTTTTTGTGAAGATAGAGGCTAATATTGATTTACAATCCATGCTAAGAATCAGTAAAATATTTCTATTTCCATGCAGAGGAGAGGCAAAAGGCAATGGGGAAAAGAGATGCAGAGGAACTTCCATTTGGAAATGGAGAAAAACAATTTTCTTGTAAAGGTGTCAGACAACTGAAACAGGTTGCACATGGAGGCTGTGGTTTTTTCCTTCTCTGGAAATATTCAATGTCCATGCCTGGACATGACCCTGTACATCCTGCTCTAGGTGAAACTTCTTGATCAGGGAGGTTGAAAAAAAATGATCTCCAGAGGTTCCTTCCAACCCTAGATATTCTGGGATTCTGCGATTCAGATACCACACCATGTTTAAATAAAACCCACAAACCAAGAACAACAGAATAAAGATAAAAATGAACACTTCATGTTGAAATATTAAAAATTAAAATCAAATTAAATTGCCATGAATAGTAGCATTATATTGTATTTGAATCACAATCCTTCTTTAATCACTTGGATTTCATGGCAGACAGACGCATCATGAAACTTTTATTTTCAAATTACACAATTTTTTTTTTCCAAGTAGATCTCAAAAATACTTTAAAATGTTTTAAATAGTCTGGAGTTCATCTAAAGAACAGTGTAGTAAACCCATCCTACTTAATAGCCTCAGGTAGGCATTGTTCCTCTTGTCCATCTTTGTAAAAAGGAGCAGAATACTGCACAGTGTTTCTTGCTCATGATGCACAAGTGTCATACAGAGAAAGCTGGAAATCTTTCCCTTGTGTCCTTTTTACAGATTGTTACTGACCTGATGTAAAAAGAAGTGATGTCTGTTCCTGGGTTTGCATTTATGGCCTGAGCCACAGAACAATTTTTTTTTCCCATTATCTTTCACATACTTCGAGTCACATCCCCATCATGTACATAGACCTCCCACAATAATTGACCTCTAACTCTTTTCTTTTAGCTTTCAAATTTTTTATATACATATTGCAGATAAGAATCTGACACTTAAGTGAATGGATTAGAAGAATGCTGCAAATAAGGAGATAACAAAAAAAATCTTAAATATATATATGTAATATACAATCTTATTTTTCTGTGATATTATTTTGTGTTTAAGAAAACGAGGGTATTGTAATAGAAAAATCTAATCATCCACATGATCTCCATGTTAAAGACCAAATACTGATCTGAAAATAATTTGCTTAAGAAGTAGTAAAGCTAGAATCAATGTTTTAATTTCTTTCCAGGAAGAAATATTTGCCTAGACAACTGTGAGGTAAATTTTGTTCCCTTTCAGAGATGCTTACAAAATTTTATATTGCTCTTTATCTTGTAGATAATGACATGAAAATTTTCTACATGCATTAAAAATATATACTGCACAAGGCAACAAAGACTGGAAAGCTTGAGAGGTGTTATTTGCTCAGCCTGGATCAGGTGGGATAAGAAGATGAGACTGTTTTATATTACATTCTTATCTGTCATGGTTTTAAGTGCTTTGTGAAATAACATTTTTAATTTCCACCCATAAAGAAATACATTGTGTAGAATGATGCCTTCAGAAGAAATGAAAGGCAGTTTCCAATTAAGACTAAGTGCCACCAAAGATCTCCCCAGAGATCTCCACTGAAATGTTCGCTTTGTCTTATTGACGCACTGCAGATTTCTGCCCTAGCTGAGGAAAAGGTGGAAAATGCAGNCTGTCTTCCTATTACCTGAATTATCAATGGAAAAATAGTAAATATTTTAAGAGTCTTCTCTTAAGAAAGAAGAGAATAGGGAGAGAAAACAAAACTCATCATAAGCAAAGAGGCTTTGTCACAAGACAACTTTTACATGTTAAGAGTGGCTGGTATTGCTTTTGAAATGGATAAATGCAGCACTGTATTTCAAACTTCATGGTTCATATCATCTCAAAATCCTGGCCAAGGGCAAAAATTCAAAATGAAAGGTCACTGCTGAACCTCTGGGAGTAGAATATTTACATTTATGAAATGGGTATTATACCTGCTCTGCAGTGGACACCAAATGATTTTTGTAGTATCTCCCAAAGCGATTGTCTTTCAAAAGGACTGCAGGTGCTTCAGCCTCACTCTGAAAACAGCTGCTCTCTACACTAAGCTACGCAAAAATACTGTATTTTCTCATCAGAAACCCAAAGTGATCATAAATTGGCTTCAAAATTGCCTCCTTCACTTGAGATCATTGATGATACATCATTTACAACAAAACCCTTGGTTTGAGAAATGCAAACTCATCTAGAGCAACCACACTGACAAACAAGATTACATCTGTTGGTATTTGCTCAGTTATTCAAACCCAGACTTTGGCCAGTAATTTTATGAGACAAAAAATGATTTAGCTGTCCATGCCTCTACCCTATACCATTGATACATTCCAGCTATTCCAGACAGTCGTTAGTTTTGTCCAGCTGGCTTTGGATTGCTCTTTCTGAACCCAAACATTTTTTATTGTGCCTGTAAAGACAATTCCTGCACTTGCAGATTAGATTTTGGTTGAAGAGGTTCTTCCTGCCTTGTATGTTTTCTTTTGTGCATAAATTTTTCATTTTTTTAATTTAAGCTTCTGTTGGTAACCTTCTGTTGTCAACAGCTGCTGCTAAATTACTATTTTTTCCAAAGTCAGATTATAAAGGGAGTCCCAATCTCACTGGGACTCTGATCCCAGCAATGCCATAATTATGGCTTTTTCCCAGGTTTTGCCAGCAGAGAGGTTATTGATCTTTTGGCCAGAGCCTAGAAAAATTCTTTGAGGGCAATTCCCCTCAACCCATGCAAGGCACGGTAGCTCTGAGCTGGAAAAGCAGAATGCAGACAGAGCCAAAACCATTGCTGGGTGTCAGAGCTCACCAAAACAAACCCAGGAATTTCTGCTCCAAGGAAATGCAAGTTTAGGAATTCTGTTGGGTTTGATGGCAGTCAAGCATTCCCAAACACCTGACTGTCCAGATGGAGACCTTGGAGCATGGATAATCCTTATAAATTAACTGTAGGGGAAGCAGGGATGAGAACAGAGATGAGATATGAATGAACACCTCCTACTGTCTTTAATAGTCGGGGAAATAAAACTTTAATTTTGTGAATTAAATAATAAAAAAAAAGGCAGCAGAGAACATGATTGTACCAAACTTTCATGAATATTATGAGTGAAAGGAGTGGTGGAAACGGCATTTTCAGGGAAACATTAATTCCATCGTAATAAGGTAACTCAGAAATTTTAATTTATTTTTGCCTCAGCACACAAGGTTGAAATTAAATGCCACTTTATCTAATACTGGTTATACAGTGTCACATTAACACACAGCTCACTTTTTTTCTTTTGTTCTAACTTTCTTTCATATTTTCTTACTTTGAGTTTTATGTGTTCTGTGAATTCTTAAGAATCCATGCATTAACCCAAAATCTTTCTATGAAATCTGGGAAAAACAGAAGCCACAAGATGCTTTGAGAGGTAAGATCATATCCAGATGAAAACCTTTCTCTGATTGGAAATTACATATTCAGGAGTAATGATTAGTATTTGATGATAAGTTCAGCTAAATATAAATGTGTGTGTATATATATGTATATATATACATATTATATATAAAAATATATATATAAAAGATTACTTGCTTTAAAGCATTATTTTTTGTCCATATTTTATTTTCACAATGAAAAGAAGTTAAGAAAAAAAATTAAAAAAATTAAAACCAAGAAAAATTGCCTTCTGAGGGGGTTTCTATTGCCCTTTAAAATTTGTTCCACTATCTTTTCCACATTTTTAACTAACTCTATCCATATTTTAACTAAAAAGGAGCACAAAATACAGTAAAAATATTTTCCATGAATTTTGAGAAGACTCAGCTTGGTTCTACACAGAAGTTTCTCAAGACCTACTTCTCTAGAAACATCCAGTCTCCTCTCCTGCAGCTGTAAGATATGAGTTGGACATTTTTTGGTCTGTGTTGGTGATCCTGACAGAACAGAATGATTTGGGATGCAAGAAGTAGAAAAAACAGATGCACTGTCAGGGTCTGATAGCTAAACACAAACCATTTACAGCTCCCCACAAACACGGCTGCCAAGACACATAAACTGTGTGTCAAGGGTCAGCTGATGGATTTTATGTTGGGAAACATCCCAAAATCAGCATTCCATAAGGACTGAGTGGCGACCTTTTTTTTTTTTTTTTAAAATACATAAAGACCATCAAAGCAATGAATGCAATTGAATGACAGTGACTCATTTACTGATTAGCATCTATATCCCAATTAGAATTTTTAAGTAACAGAAAAAACGTAATTTTGTTTGTGCACTCCATTCCCCTCTCCACAGGCACTGGTGACAGATGCCAGGTGAGGACATGTAGGTATTAAGTGGATTTTTCTTCCAGAAGTGAATATAATAAATATATATTCACTATATTCGCATTCATTTTCCAATCCATGTCCATTTCTTTCATCCACAATCTATTGTTTCAAGATGATGAATTGTGTACTACTTTAAACATGTCTTTTTTGTATTCGTTTAAAAATGTTTATACCTAGTTCCATTTGATAACAAATTTCTAATTAAATAACAAACTATATCTCAGTTTTCTACCCAAAAATGTTCTGGGTTTATTACTTTTGCTTATGACTTTGTAAAATTAAATTTATATTTCAGACTTAGCCTCCTTTACTCTATAGTAGAACTTTAAAAGTTAGATTTACCTCTTTGGATTTTTGAAACACCAGAGTCTTTATTAGTTGTGTTGTTGGGTTGTTTTTTTTCCTTTCACTTATGATGAAGACTTCAAACCCTGGTTTAAATTATCATAGCAATTAATCCATAGCATGTTTTGTTGTTGCTCACTGTCATGGTTTAACCCCAGTGAGCGGCCAAGAACCATGCAGCAATTCTGTGTTTTTAGAATTCCCTAAAAATTCTGTTCTTAGAGTTTATTGTTGTTAGATTATATGTGCTTAAAGTAATAAAAAGAACTATTTCCCCACTTACTCTGATACCTACATAATAAACTTAAAACACCAGATAAAATAGAAATACCCAACACCCCAATCCATTCAATTCACCTTCAACTTGGAGAAGATAAATGAAATTAAATAAGAGGGTATTTTGAGGGAATTATGAAAATTTGTTTCTCCCTTTCACCATTTGAGGAATACTGTGAATGATCTTAGAATTCTGGAATCATTTAGGTTGGCAAAGACCTCCCAGACCATCGAGTCCAAGCAGTGCCTGATGCCCACCTTGTCCCCAGCCCAGGTCACTGAATGCCACCTCCAGGCCTTTCTTGGACACCTCCAGGTGTGGGGGACCCCAAACCTTCCTGGGCAGCCCCTGCCAAGGCCTGACCACCCTTTCCATGGGAAATTTCCTCAGATGTCCAACCTGAGCCTCTTCTGCTACAGCCTGAGGCCATTCCCTCTCCTTCTGTCCCTGTTCCCTGGGAGAAGAGCCCAATGCACACCACGCATTGCTATAATCTCCATTCAGTTGAAGAATGATGTATCTAGAAAATTACAAATGTTGAATACGATGAATCCATCACTAGAAGTTGCCCACTGAGATTCATAGAAACTCACAGTGATGAAGAATACTGATTCATTTGATCACATGAACCAGATTAATACAGGTCTGGTCAGACCCATGATAGATTTAAGGCCCAAGTGAAGGCTTGAAGGACTGAGGCCCCATGATTATGCGTGAAATGTGTCACACATTCATGCAGTAACACATCTTCTTCTCACTCCCTCTCCCATACAAATTCAACAGACACATTGCATGTAAACCAGTATGCAGCTTCCAGTTTTTTAACATCTCTTACTTTTTACCCACATTGCTGCCTGCATTGCCAAGCTGTATATTATTTGTTGTTCTAAATCTATTATTTTTGTAAAAGCTTAAAACAGTGAACACTATTCTTATGTTTCAGCCTCCATGATTCCTATAGACATTTATAATAAATGTTTAAAAACATTTTTGTTGAGGGAAAAATACCACCAAAACACAAATCCATGCTGCTGGTGATACCACACCAACTCTGTGTACTCTATTCCTTTCAGCTCTTTGTAACAATATTAGAATCACACTCAAGCCTACCAAAGATGATAAGCTATGCACATAAAATCCCCTCAGTAAGTTTCTTTAATCAGATTTTAGATTATCATTCCTCATCTGAATTAAAATGTGATTATTGTAAATAATGTCTCTCTTGCCTTTCTGGGCAAAGCAGAGACTATTTAAAATTTGATTCAGAGTGAAAACAATTGTGGATGCAAAAGCTGATGTTTAGAGGAGGCAGAACCACTTCAGGTGCACAGTGAATCTCACCAATAAAAATGATGATGGTGCTTTTTTGACAACTTTTCTTTTTTCCAACCTGAAAACAAAGTATTATAAACTGGCAGTTAGGTTTGTTATAAAAGGGGAAATCTTTATTTACACTTTGATTTTATTTTAAGTATGTTTGGTTTTGGTTTGTTTGTTTTGCTACCCATTTGTCATATTTTATTGTATTGCATGCCTATTTTTCAGTGGGTTTAGTGAAAGAAGTTTTAAGAATTGCATTTTATAATGTTTCTCACAGCGATTCTGAGTAAATATGGAGGAAAGACAAACTCTAAGAAGTGATGGTAGGATATATTTTAATTTTGTCCTGCTGTCAATGACAACTGGGTTACCCATGGAAGCAGAAATTCCCTGTGCTCCTGCAGATTATTTAAGTGCAAGGGTTATCTACATGGTAATGACACAGTTGGTAACTTTGGTCTGGTGAGAAGGAAGGTATAGTAGGACCCTACATTTATTTCAAAATAGATATATGCTATTGTCTTCCAAAGGGAAAAGAAACATTTAAATGTGTGTATACATGCACATAATAGTATTTTATGTGACTACCTAAAAGCTAAAATATTAGTCAAACGCCTCTTAATATGAAACAAAATCTTGCAGGAAAAGTTTAAACTGCCTCACATGGAAACAAAACTCAGCTAATGCTGCAACAACTTTTTTCACACTTCATGAAAAGTCTGTTAAAAAAATTGTCTTTTAGCATCAGGCTAGCCTCTATTTATTGCTTTTTGTATTAATGTTGCTGGTATTGATATATAATTAAAAGTGTCTTGCTTCAGTTTAGGATAAAAATGCAATTCTTGCTTCCTTGCTTTCTTAAAGGCTAATATTCACAGGTTTTCTTGATTGTTTTGCTTTAAAAGTTCACTTCAATAAAACCTGTGAAGTGTAGCCTGGCCCTTTTTTTTTCTTTTGTGTCTGTGTGTGGTTTTTGGGGTTTTGTTTGTTTGTTTGTTTGTTTGTTGTTGTTGTTGTTGTTGGAGGTTTTTTGGTTGGTTGGTTGGTTTTGTTTTTTACTTTTTCCCTGGAGGAAAGGAAAATATTTTACTCCTGTACTTAATTGTATTGAAAGTGGATGTATCAAATATATCAGTGAAGGTAATGTCAAGCAATGTTCCTCTGTTGATATATTCAGTGAAAGCTGTTTAAGTGACAGATATTTCACAGTGACCAACCCTCCTGAAGCATCTGACAAAGTTCTTCTGTGGAGAGGGACCTGGGGGTGCTGGTGGGAGACAAAGTGACCATGAGCTGACAGAGGGTCCTGGGGCCAGGAGGGCCAGGGGGAGCGTGGGGAGCACAGGGAAGAGAGTGGGCAGCAGGTCAGGGAGGGGATCCTGGATCCTGCCCCTCTGCCCTGCCCAGCTGAGGCACCTCTGCAGTGCTGGGTCCAGTCCTGGGCTCCTCAGGACAGGAGAGACCAGGAGCTGCTGGAGAGGGTCCAGGGGAGGTCACAGAGAGGATTTGGGGTCTGGAGCCTCTCTGAGATGGGCAGAGACTGCGGGAGCTGGGCCTGGTCAGGCTGGAGAAGGGAAGGCTGAGAGGGGATCCCATCAAATCCATACAAACATCTCCAAGGGGTGCCAGAGGATGGGGCCAGGCTCTGTTCAATGGTGCCAGTGCCAGGATGAGGAGCAGTGGCCATCAAATAAACCACAGTGAGTTCCACCCCAGCAGGAGGAAGAACTTCTCTCCCTGGAGGGGCAGAGCCCTGGAACAGGTGCCCAGGGAGGGCCTGGAATGTCCCTGTCTGGAGACATCCCAACCCCAGCTGGACACGTTCCTGTGCCACTGCTCCAGGGGAACCTGCCTGGGCAGGGGCTTGGGCTGGGTGAGGTCCAGAGGAACCTTCCAGCCCCAATTGTTGTGATTCCTTGAGGTTCATATGTGGCTTTTGCCTGTGGCTGAAGACAGGAGGTTCTTAAGCAAAGCTTTATTGGCTGTACAAAGTTTATCACCCTTCATTCAGGGCAAAATTGAATTTGGATTTGTGTCCTGTATATGAAAAGCCAAGCAATCCAGCTGCTTCACAGGGCCTTAACCTGATACTATGAGAGAGCTGCCGTTTCATCCTCTGGAGGGTTGGCCTTTGAATGTACTTAAATTATTACTTTAAATGCTAATAGTTATTTATTTGCCTGAAAATCAAAGCCTTTTGGACATGGGTCTATATGTTCAGTAATATTTTTCAACACACCACAAGCATGAAAATACCAAGGCCCTGCACTGTGAATTAAATAAACTCAGCCTTTTCCAGTGTGTCTGTTGTATTTTGTGCATGTACACATGACTCAGACAACTCTCCATGGCTTTAGAAACAACAGGCTGCTTCAGGAGCACATCAGATCACTGATCTGGGAAGAATTGCTTTGATAAATTACCTGCAGAACAAATATAGCCTTTCCAAGCCTATCTTACCCTTTGTGTACACCTTAAACATTCAAATGTTACACAGGAATCCCCACTGAAATTTCATTTTCGGTAAAACAAATCACGAAGAAATACGTATAGCAATGCAAGTGTGGATGTTTGGAAAAAGAAAATTTAAAATAATTGTGTGTTTCTTGTTGGGTTTTTTTTTCCTATTTATTTTCTCCATCAGAAAAATAAAAAATAAATTTTGTGTAATTGCATCAGGAACAATTATTCAGGTTTTATTATATATTCTTATATGTATTATAGAAAAAATTATTTTTAAAAAAAGTAGGCGTTAATGTTGCAAATCTTCCCACCATTGTTAACCTTGTTTTTATTCCCTTTCATTCTTGAAGGAATACAAAATCTGACATATAGGCTACAAAATGGGAAACAGCAAATTGCTGAGGGATGACATCTGCCCTGGGCAGTTCAAAAAAAAGATATTTTGAGGGCAGACAGTGCCCAGGGAAAGTTAAAAAGCTGGATAAAATACTGACAATCCTGAGTGTGTTTCTAATATTCTTACCAAGAGAGTCCATCCAGGCAGCACCATGATCATGATTGCACAAACTGGATCCTCTCATCTCAGCGTGATCTATTTTCTCTTCACCATATATCAAATATTGTCTAAAAAGGCTCATGACAGCATTTGAGCACCTCTCAGCATTCAGCACACTACCAGTGACAAAATGACAGCTTTTGGCTTTGTTCATTGAAAGCACTGCAGAAATGTTTTTCATAGAAGGGAGAGTAGAGGAGAGAGAAGCACAGAACAAAAAAGATACAGATAAAGAGGTCATTTATGCTTCCCAGTCAAATATATCCATGAAGCTAAAGCCCCATCACCTTTTGTGTTATAAATTCTGCAATATCACAAGCATCCCTTCTTCTGCTCAGATAGATCCAGCTTAGACAAAGACACCCTGTGATGACACTTTCTCTGCCTTAACTTTGAGCATAAAAGTATGTGACAATCATTCCACTTTGAAGGCAGGCACAGAGGACAAGTTTCTGGGACTGGTAGATATAAACTGTCACCCTCTTAAATATTTTTTTTAATTTAAGGAAATCTTAAAGATTAGTGTATAAATATGTGGGGTTTATAATTTATTTCTTTATATTTATATATAAATGTTCTTCAGGTACTCATAAATATCACGGTTTCTTATCTGATTATTAAGATAAGTATTCGTTTTATTTATGCCAGATCAGGTAGTTTCACTCCTGTCTCTTAATCTCCATGCAAAACCATACTTTTCTTCTTAATACAAGTACGGGAAAAAAAAACACTGTAGCTATAAAAAATGGATTCTGTGTTGAAACTAATGGAAATGCTGCTCAGAGGAAGCTCATGTTTCTCCAGCTGTTGAACAGCTGGGATTTACTCTTGAAAATCAAGCAGTGTTTAGGGTGGCATTACAAGCAGTTGGAAAAGGGTGACAAAACACTTGTTTTCAGATTCCAGAAACTGCCAGAATCATTGCCAAGAGGAGCTTTATAATTTTTTTTAATCACTCCCAGTTCTCAGTAAAGGTGTTTCAGAATACACAAAGGAGCAGCAGGATTAATTTTTCTGGGTGTGAGGCCCAATAATTCACAGCTGACAGACTGAATCCACTAGGAAACATATTCTGAAAAGTTTCACTGACTTCAGCTTTGAAAATATGATGGACTTGATGAAGGTGTGCCAGGTGAATTAGAGACATATTAAATAGAAAATTATCTCCATAAATTACACACATTCTTCCTCAAGAAACTTCATGTACTTTGGGTTTATCTGTGAACACTGGCAGTAAATCTTGGGCCTTTATTAAAGAAAATGTGTTTCAGTTTTAAAATTTAGTAAAGAAAGAGTTCTAGAAACAATTTCTGTGAATTCATTTAGGCCACAGAAACTACATCATATAACAGATTTTGCTGAAAAAAAATGTGATTAATTAGTTATAACCACAGGAAAACCTAAAAAAGGAACAAATTGTTTGGGCTTTTGAAAACAAAACAGAAAAAAAGAAAGGCTAAATAAACTCCACAAACAGCTGGACTTATTTATCGTGGAGAGAATGGGAAGATTCTTTTTTAATCCATGGTGATAGTTGCTGCTTTCATACAGTTCACCCTGTGTTGTTCAAAAGCTTTTGGATCACAACATCTTCATTTCTTGGTATGAGGTATATAAAGGTATCTGAAACATCTCATGAAGGGAGTCAAATGTCAGAGAAATTTGACAACTTGGAATTTGGGCATTGCATAAGTAGTAATATACAAGAAATGGATCTTAAACTATCTCATGTAATAAAAATCCTCAGAGCCAAATGAAAAGTAACAAAACAGGACCAAAAAAAACTCCAAAAACCAAACAACCAAAAAAAAAACCAAACAAAAAACTCCTTAGCCCTGATAACTCTAAATTTTTACCTCTGTACCTAGCAAATATTGTTTATATTCAAGTGTCTGGTAGTCATTTATTTTTACACTTTGAAAGATCAAGTTACTACAAAGCACTTGATAAAACTTACAAACATAATTCTTCAGTTTTGCTCATTTGGTTATTTATGTATATTCAACTATTCCATTAATTGCTCATTAACTGTTCATTGCCCTTGAACCATTTTAGAAATAAAACCATGACCTAACCTATATTATCCTGAAAACTGGAATTTACAAAAAAATTTGTAAGGATCTTCATACAAGATGTGAATGGTGGTAGGTAAAGAAGCTCAAATAATACTGACAATCATTATTATTCTAATATTTACTGTGGTTTGGAGCTATGAATTTCTTCTTTGGTTGGTTTGGGGTCTTGGGTTTTTTGTTTTTGTTTGCTTGTTTGTTTGTTTGTTTGTTTTTTACTTACCAGTGTTTAAAGAGAGCATCTTGCTGTAGAATGAAACGGGAAAGATAACATAATTGTTTCTGTTGTTAGAGTTTAAAAAATTATGTAAGCATGGGAGGTAAAGAAGAAAAGAGCATCTTTATAACAGATTATGGCTTCTGTAATAATACTTATTATGCATTTTCCTAGCTTAGAGGAATTTAATGGCTATAAAAATATTGGGGGAAATCATTCAACCAGATGCTACAGGTGGGTTTTATGGTTGTAAATAGGAGTA
>VYXD01001091.1:211182-255249 GCA_013397195.1 Hylia prasina | reverse complement strand
AAGGCAAAAACCAAACAGCATCACTGGTGCTCTGGGCATCACTTTGTCTTTTCCCCAAAGCAGCAGCATGGCCCAGGACCACCTACACAGCTGTCTGGTTGTGACTGCCCAAATCCAGCCTTATTTAACAAAAAAATAGGCATTACCCAGACTGAGGACTGGCATCTGCCAGGACTGTGGGACCAGACCCCAAACCTGGGAAATGAAACATAGCTCAATTAAAGGCAATGGGGAAATCACCTGGAAAGAGTTAGCCATTCAACAAGGAGGCAGGGGGGAGGGCATGATGCTTTAATCTTTTTATAGTATAAAAATTTTGTGACTGAATTAAAGCCCTACTGTTTGGACTGGATGATGTTACGTAATTCTCAGAAACGAGAGCAGCTGGCCACAGTACAGATACCTCCTAGCAAGCCCTGCAGTGCACAGAACATTTTTTATCAAGGCTGTAAAGAAATACATTTATTGAGGGGCTTGGGAGTGAAATTTGACACGCTGGCTTGGCTTTTAGCAGTCTGGATTTCATTTACAGCGCCTCTGTTTTATTTTCCAGTAAAATAAATAAATAAATTAAGCTGCCTTTGCCCACTTTCCCTAACTGCTTTTTGGCATGCCTGCGGGTAAATCCAGTGCAGAGAGCCCAGGGGTATTGATGAGAATGTTGCTAACCTTGTAATGGCAATGTAGCTAAACAAGCAAGGTCAAAATCCACATTCAGGTGAATGTGGGAAAAGGCATACAAGTAACGGAAGTATTAGAAATCACCTGGTTGTTGGAAAGTTTCACTCTGAGGAAAACTGNGGACAGATTTTATTGCTTATGCAGTTGCCAAAATGGACCCTGAGCTCATCCTGGTGTTCTTGCCCTACTTTGCACAGGTGGAAGGTGACACTGGCTGCATTTATGCAACCCATGCTGACTTTCCCACAGCACTCAAGTCTGACAGCAATGTCAGATCATCTACCCATAGATTATGTGGTTGAGAAATAGCTGATGCTATTTTTTAAATACTGTTTCCCAAACTGATTAAGAGCCCTTTAGAAAATGTGTCCCTGGATTGGCCAATCAGCCATGCTCCAAAACCTGTTGGGACCCAGAAAGTCTGGCCCTTTTCCCAGGAAATTTCTCATTTGAAAATAAATTAATATAATCCCTCCCTCTGCAGTTTGCTCCAGTAATACCATCTACAGCTATGTGCTTAAGCTACATAGCTAAACTTTAAGTAAAATATTTGAAAGCATGCAAATGTCAATACCTGAAATGTTAAAAAATTAAGTCTGTAACTTCAATTTTAAAGGTCTTGAAAAGTGCACATGATAGCACTGGGAATAGAAGGAATTTCAATGCTTCCACACTTTGGAAATCAGCTTAGTTCCTTATAGGCCAAATTTTATTTAGCCATCCCTCCCTCCAGTACTTGCCACCAGAAACATATGAATGTTTAGGATCTGTTAATGGATTTTTTTATCCCTATATTTGGTGTTTTAGGATTTTAAGAATGGTCTGATACCTTACCTTCCATATGCTGGCAGACAACTGCTTACCTAGCAGTGTGCTGGGCTACTAAAACTAGAGCAGTGATCACTGCTGATGGCTGGACCCTGAGAAGGGGAATGCAGCTTTCTGACCTTCCCTTAGGCACCGTGCCAGGCATGAGCTGGGCCAGCCATAGCACTTTCTGTGGCTTTGCACCCTGCCTGTGCTCCTGCCATTTTCAAAGTGTGTCTTTTTTCCTCCTGCCTGAAAGATCCTAGCAGATTTTGGGAGACAGCTAGTATAGAGGAGGACATATGTGCGACTATCCAACATCAGCTAACTGGGTGCTGGTAATTTGTCACTCTGGTATTAACTTAACTGGGCAGGATCTGAGCAGCAGAGTCAGAGAGCAGCATCAGGTGGGCAAGGGCCCCAGCAGCACATTGGGCAGCACTAGGAAAACACTAAGAGCCATTTTCCAGCTCTGGAAGCTAATGTACTGGCTTCAGCAAGAGCCATGTGGACATAACTGCTGCCAGAGGACAGCCCCAAAGTTTAGTATTTCTCCAAAAGTATAAAAATAATTATGAGCTTAGCCTGCAAAATTTGGGTCCGAATTCGTAACCATCTGGTGTTAATGGCCTGAAGTGAAACTTCAGACAAGGGTTTCATTTTACTTATTATTTATGAGAAAAGCCTCTGGCCAGTGGCTGCAGCTTTGCTTATTGCTGATGGAGCTTCATACCTGCTACCTTGCTGAGGGGTAAAGGGGTGCAGAAGCTTGATGCTGCTCTGTTTTGACTTTAGGCAGGTGGCACTGAGCACAGACAGGGGGATTGCTTGGAGCACACAGAAGAATTACAAAGCTCAATCTAATATTTATCCTCTCACCATTTTTGCTTCACTGACATTAAAGTTAATCTTCCTAAAAGCCCCTGTCCAAGAGTTTATTGAATGACAAAAAGATTTACATGCTGAAATTACCTCCTACTGCTACTTATCTATGAGCAAAAGTTGTTTTTAGGCTATTTGTCAGAACAAATCTCCTCTGCATACCAGCTCAGAACTGGGTGGAAGTACCATGTGGAAAACATATACTTTTTTTCAGTTCAATTAAAATTTTGCAGACAACGCCTTCTCATCCCAAATAGTGGAGACAGATATGCTAATTCTGAACAAGGCAAACTGAAAATGGTGACATGGTGAGGTATGTTGATAAGGAGAAATATACAGGTAGAAGTGGCAAACAAAAAAAAAGATCTCAGGCTTTTCTGACAACTCCAAGAGTAACTTCCCTGCTTATTAGAGTTTCTGATGAAGACTTTTAGACATTGCTGTGTGGTCCAGAAAGTGTTATTCACTAAGCATGAGAAATTTGAGTAAGAAATGGCAGTGCTATTGAGCCTGCTTCCGTACAGACATTCTGGCATTTCCATTAAAAATTTTAGGTCAAAACTCAAATGTTCCAGGTGGGAATTTTCTCTTCTCTGCTTTTCTCTGTGTGGTCCAAGTACAGCAGCTTGTGAAGACCATCAGGATTGTGTTTCTGGATTAAAATAAGTTTTCACCAAACATACTTCAACTGTTATTTCTGGTCAACAGCACGCCCCCCTTGCCCCCTCTCCCTCAAAAAACACCCCCCCAACCAACCAACAAACAACAACAACAACAACAAAGGGGGGAGGTGAACGGAATGCTTATTTTGCTTATCTGCAAAGTAACCCCCTGTGTCCCAGTAACCATATTTCCACAACAGAAGCAAGAGCCATTGAACTGAGAAACCACTTTAAAAATCTGCTTTATAATCTCATCTTCCTAAAGTTCTTGCCAGCCATTCTCTCATACCTTGATGCTTGATGTTAGACACTATTCCTTTAGGGCAGCTTGTTGTTGTGTGGAAACTGCCACTGTTTGCAGCACTCTGTGGCAAGTCTTAATAACTGCAATCAGACTGAAATGTTTATCTGACCCTTAACCTTCATGGCACATGTCCATACTGGTAGTACTTAATGGTTTGAAAAAGGTTTCACAGGAGGTCATCCTGGGCAGGGCAGCATGGTAGCTAGCTGCTTTTTTTTGCTGTATGCTGTTCCATTTACATGCTACTGAAGATTTACCTCTTGGTTTTCTTGCACAATATCTCCTTTGAGGCTTTGACATAGAATTTCCAGAGGTAAACTTGTGGTCTGTAAGGTGCAGCATGGAACTGAATACTTTTTTTCTCTGCCTCATCTCTCTCCCAAGACTGTCACTTACTGGGAAGCCTCTTCTATGCTCTGCTTTTATTCCTGTAGCTGTGACTTACGTCAAGACCCACTGGGGAGGGAGTACTCCCATGTCAGCACCAGCCCCAGCTTTACATTATCATTCAATGAGCACCTTTGTCTTCTCTTACAGTGTTTGCCAGAATCCTGAAGGCTCCTGAATCCCAAAACATCACTTTTGGGTCCGTGGTGACATTGCGGTGCACAGCGACCGGCCTTCCAGTCCCTACTGTCACCTGGCTGGAAAATGGGAAAGCTGTAAGTGCCTCTTTTTCATGCTTTTGGCACTGGAGGACTGTTATCAGGTGGAAGCACAACATGGCTGGTAGTTAGCACCAGTGGATTCCATTCCTTGCTAACTTAGCAACTGTTTTCAAACTGTTTGAGTGCAGCTCATTTCTCTGCTGCAGTTTTCTCCTCTGAAAAAACATTGTCCCCTTTCTCCAGGGTGTTGCATGACTTCATTTGTTAGGATCTGGAAAGCCCAAAATGAAGCGTGCTTTGGACTCCTTCAACCTTCCTCCAAGCCAGAATTTCTAGGACTTTGCTGTGTATTTCTGCAGCTATCTTTCCTTCCCTTTTTAATAATGTGACAATAACAAAGCAAAATTGCGCATTTGACAAAGTAATGCAAACCAAGGAGGAAGGTAGAGCAAACTGTCTTGAGGTTAAATACCTGTGGAGCAGCATTATGCACAGCATATTTGAAGAAGAGAATAGATCTGAAATTTTCTAGACTGACCTAGGTGATGTGAACTATGTCATCAATTTATCCCTGGCCAGAAGCATGTTCTTAAGAAAGGCACACCCTCTTCAGTGGCAGGCACCAAGGAATGCAAATCCACTTTGTGCCTCATAGGAAAGATTCCGTGGTCTAAGGATCCTGACCACTTAATGTGGGTGATTGCTTTCAATTTCCCTGGCTTTCATGCCTGTGTGGGCTATTGCAATGCCTTCATTTCAGTGAACTGAAGACCTGCTTGACTCCTAGTACTGGCTTTGTGGGACTGAGCAGGGCACCACAGTAACAGCAGCTCTGCAGCCCAAGCCTGCCATGGGTTCCCTCTAGTCTTCTTGTGCTTAAGGTGAACATGTTTTATACTCTCTTTGGTCTTTTGACAGTTTTTAAAGGCTATGAGCCTTAGGGCATGATTCTATGGAGGCAGGTGGAGTGTCTGCTGAGTGCAGGCTGGCTATCACCATCCTGGTTTGTATCTTCTCTTTCCATGTTATTAAGACCCCATGCAGGCTGTCTGCAGGCTGTCTTGCCTTCCTTGCCTCCTCTATATCTTATTGTGTCCTCCAGTCTGATTAGGGCTAATTTTCTGTGTTCCCTCAATGTTCCTAGGCAGAGCAGCAAAGGGATCAGATCAGCCTCTGCTGAGACCTATGGGTGCTCAGTGGTTTCTGACAATATTCATTTCGAGACAACTGCAGGTGTTTATTTAAGACTTCTTCTGCACTGTGAATGAAACTTTTGCAGGAGTCTGGGGTGCCTGGCAAGAGCAGTATATTTCCAGAGCACAGATCTGTGCTCTGCTGAGATCCCAATGCATGGGTGCCATAGAGAGCAGAGGTTCATGAGATGATGCTCAGCCCCTTCCTGGGCCACTGCCTGACTGGCCATATCTGGTCTGCCCCATTCCTGTCTGAAAAGCACAGCCCAGTCCCAGGAGGGTTGTGCTCCAGATTGCCTCACTTTAAATACAGCAGGAAACCTTAATGAGAGCCCGACTCTGGGAGAGTCAGCAGGAAGCCTGTGGACTGGAGATGGTAAATTTGAGGGCTGGTTCACAGCAATGGTGAGTCATTTGAAGATGCAGCATGCCTGTGGCATTATGGTCTCTGAGACATTGACCTGTAATTGTCCTGAGGCTCAAAGAACAGGAGTCTGCTGAGCTTACTGAGCTGCCCTGGAAGAGGAGGATGGAAACTCCTCTGTGCAGCAGCTGCCTGGCCTACCTAAATAGAAACACAATTCATTTTCCTCCCTCTATGCACCACAGGACATCATGGACCTTATAATGTAGTTTTCCACACATCCAGGAATAAATGAGCCGGGGGTGAAGATATGAAGAGGTCTCTAATTTCCTGGTAACTGAGGTGATGTCTTAAAGGCTAAAAAGAGAACTCCTGGAAATAAAATCTCAGGAATGTGCTTGAAAATGAAAGGGAATCAATTAACACAAGGGAACATCTTGAAGTTTCCAGTAAAGAAAACAACAGGTGGCCAGTGTGGAAGTGCTAGGCACCACTGCCTGTGATTTTCCACTGTTCATGGTGCATACTGCTTGTACTGCTTGCAGTTACCTGAGCTACCTCTTCCCCCTGTGTCCCAAGCCAGAAGGAACAACCCCAGTTATCTGTGCTCAGCAGGCACATTCCAGCGCTGCCAGACGTGGTACAGCTGAGGCCTGAGGACCCAGCAGGGACAGAAGACTGGATCAGCACGAGGTGCTCATGGCAAGCAGCCACCTATCCCTCCAAGATGCTGGAAGGCAGAGGTGGCCTGTAGGAAATGGTTGCCTCCTTCTCAGTGGGAAGGAGACAATCATTTTAGTGCTGAGTGGTTTCTGGAGAGAAAAAGATTCTAAAACTAGAATCTAGTTTCTAGTTCTAAAACTAGAAACTAGAAAACTAGAAGTTTGAGCAGCTCTGCGATAGAAAAGATATCTGTGGAAAAAACTCCCCTGGGCTCCAACCCTCTTGAAGTGATTTCATGTTATAAGGCAAAAAATATCCCTGGTCCCTCCATTTGCACAGCAACTGACATACCTGGTGCAGTACTTACAAACTGTGCTGGCCTGATTATTTAATGATTTCTTCCCATGAATATTCTCTTACCACAAACTCCAAGCGGACTCTGAGCGAGGCAAAGCAAATATATTCTTTTCAGCATTTTCTTTTCATAGAGAATCCAATCTGCTCACAAGACATGTTCCAACACTGATGAGTTCCTTGTTGTTTTTTCAATTATTGCTGTCAATACCTATGGGTGTTTCACTTCACTGAAAGATCTCATTGACAGCACATTTTTATCGACCTCCAGGGAGGTCAGATTGATATCTCTGTCTTAGTTACATGTGTAGGTAGAGTGCTTTGCGGAGGCGGATCCAGGGACACAATCTGCAATGTCCTTAGAGTCAGGTCACACCTATGGGATCCACAGGCAGCATATCTCACATTTGATGCTTCCTATCAGTATGAAGATTAGAGCAGGCAATGCTCTCCTTCTTACAGCCTTTGCAAGATAGAGTCTGTATGTACCATACTCTCCTACTTTAATGAATGCCCTGTTGGCAGGAAAGACTTGATGGTAAATCAAGCCAAACCGGTGAAAATCAGCAGGCTTCAAGCTCATTTAACTGGGAATTACTTATCAGGGAAAAGAGCAGGCCAAAATTATTGTATTTGCAGCCCCTTCCATATTTGCAGATACGAGATAAGAATATCTACCAGATATCTGCTGAAGTATTGGAGCCAGAGCACTTTCTTAGCTCATGACTGCTTTGAGAGTATGTCAGTGGTTCTATTAATCCAGAATCAATTACTTCCAAACTATTTTCTTTTCTTCCTGTGTACAGTAGAGGTTCACAAAGTCATCTTGTGCCATTCCTTGCTAAGGCATGAAGAGGTAAACAATCTACTACAAGAAGCCCTGTAGTAATTAGCCAGCTCAATTACATAAACCAAATTGTGACTATGACCCTCTTGAACTGAAACCTAATTGCAGAAGTATTGCTGAAGTGTGAAACAGGAGAGATCTTTTAACATTTATTTTTGTGTGTAAAGTCAACTGCTATGAAAGCACCAAAGTAACGCCAGCAGCTTTAGCTCTCTGCCACTTTTGTCTCCTCACCACACCTTCCTCTGCTAATTTAAATGCTTGGAATTCTGGCTCTTAGATTTTTCCTTGGTTTGCTTGTTTCTGTCTTTTTTTGGAAATATTACTGCACTGGGCTTTCACCCTTTTAGGTTTCTGCGGGATCTGTAGCAGAAAGTGTCAAGGACAGAGTGGTTGATTCCAGACTGCAAGTGTATGTCACCCGACCTGGCCTGTTCACTTGTCTTGCCACAAACAAACACAGCAAAACTTTTGGAGCCGCAAAAGCAGCAGCAACCATCAGCATTTCAGGTATGCAGAGAAAGAAGAGGCCATTAATTTTTTTAGCCTTTCCTGCTGGGGAAGAGGAAAGGGATGTGGAGTATTCTTGAGGAAGAGGGGAAGCCTTGGTGAGCTGATAGTGTGCGGGGGGGCCTGAATTTGAGTACAAGTACATCCTCCTCCAGGCTATTTCCTCATATACTCTTACACTTTGGAGGCTGGCATACCTGTCATTTCCTGAATGTTCGATGCTGTCTTGTACTTTGTGTCCCAGAAGCACACTTGGTAAGTTCATCCATGTGGAGGAAGTTGTGGCCATGGCGCAGTGTTGGTATCATCTAACAGCAAAGTGAAAATAGTTCCAAGCAGTTCAGCTTCACAAGGGGTTGGCATCCAGAAAGCAGGGTGGTTGCTGTCAGGGTAGTGCCCTGCCTTGCCTGGAGTTGTCTCTTCTCTCAGGGACATCTCCCAAATGTCAAAATGAATTTTCAAAGAGGAGAAATACCTCTGTCAGAGCTAACTAACAGCATTTGTCATACAGAGAGAAAGGTGGAAGCTTGTCCCATCCCTCTTTGGACAGGCAGGGGGATTTAGTTAGAGGAATCACACAGGACGTGGGATAACAGCCCTGATCCTGCTTTTAACCAGGCAGGTACTTGCTCACCTCTCTGTGCCTTAGATTCTACTTTCTTGAGAAAATAATCATGCCCTTTCTTACACTGGGCATTGAAACCTAGCAGGAAACTCTGCCCCATAAGGTATTCAGCACTTGCTGTATTTTCCTTCCCAACTTCTGCTTTTATCCCAGGCAAGTCTGTGTTCTACAAATGCTGTGGAGCAGACAGGTACTTTGGGCTGGTGGAAGCTGTACTCCTCCAGGCAGTGTGTGCTCAGCAGGAGGAGAACACCCCCCTAGAGCTGAGCAGGAGTCTGCCTTGGCCTTGCCCCAGCTCACAAGGCTCCCAGAACAGAGGTACTCTGGCCCTGGCTGATGCTCCGTGCCTCCTCCCTGTGCTGGCACTGCCCAGCTCCCTGTGGCACTGCAAACTGGGGCCACTGCTGTGTGCCAGTGCTGCATCTCCAGCCCCGGCTTCTTCTCCTTGTTACAGCTGCTGCCTGAAGTAATGGATATCTATGTGGCTTAAACAGAGGATGATACCTGCTGGTTACATAGGACCCAAAGGATCGGGATAAAAGTCTGGGTTTACAGTGCAAGAGTCCACATCAGCTAGCACTTTCATCAACAGTCCACTTCCTCCTCATCATTCTTTCTCACTTTACAGTGTTCTGTGTTGGCCAACTTTTCTTCCCCACAAGAAGATACAAAAAAAAAGAAACAGAATTTAGGTGCATATTTTTTCATACAGTTTACAGTTCTCAGACACATTTCCTAGCATGGAAATCTTGACTTATGCATCTCAGAGGGAACAATGAAGTGTCACTGATGTCTTTTCCATTTCTTCTTTCTCCTGGTTCATCACAATTCCTGGATCTGGTTCCTCTTGGCAGAATGGAGGTAAGAATGACTTTCTGTGGTTTTGTGGAGGCTCTTTCTAGGCCGAGAAGAAGAATAATTATGAACCAAGGGGGTTAATTTGTCTTAAATTAAAGGGTAGGTTTTTTACATGCCAGCTGTGTAGATGAAGTTCTCTCGAAGGGATCACTGAGCTCCTTTACAGAGGCATAATTGGAGACTAAGCTTGGGTAGATAGTGATGGTTTTGAGTCAAGCCAGCAGTAAGGGTGTTTGAAATACAGTAGTAGGGAGCATATTTGGAAGGAAATTCTATTTCATTACAGATCCACATTTCCCTTGACCTTGTAAATTTTCATGGCAAAACTTAACTACTCCTTTACTACTCCTACTCAGTTAAACTCCTGCCTGTTCACGGTTAATAAATGTAATTTGGTTTGGTGCTCACCAGATTAGTGCAAGAGAAGGTTATATTTATTCCGGGCAGAGTTACGGATGAGTAAAGCTGCTTACATATGATGAGAAATTATCTTCTGCTTAGTAATTTTTGCAGGACTGAATAATTTAGCTGGCTTTTTCTCTTTAGAATTGTTCTATGTTTCTGCATGCTGTAGTGGCTGATCAGTCTGGAACGAAAATGAGAATGTTAGTCTGGGAGATGGGCTGGGGTCTTCTGGCCATCATAGAAAAGGGGAGAGCCTGGGAAAGTCTGAGCAAATGGCTTTGCCACTCTGTGAACATAGACCCCCTGCAAAGGCTTTTGTCTCCATCACTGGAGCTTGCAAGGTTGATTCAGGAAGTTTGTAAGTGATTAAGTGACCACCCAATGATGATGGCAGACTTATGCCTTATACCTGCACCCATGCAGGTATGACAGGCATGGGGACACAGATCAAGTGCTCAGCCCATCTGTCCCATAGGTGCTCTTAACATTTGCAGCATGACGTTCCCTTTCTGTGACAAACCATTGTGAGAAACAAGTTGTTACTACTTCTCCATTGCAACTTGGTCTGTGTCTCCTTGAATATTTTAGAAAAGCAAGGAAACATAATGTTAGCACTGTTAGCTCTTTTCAGTCTGCCTCTGCAGCCCCATGAAATCAGCAGCACAGCTCCCCCATGCACACCTGTCCCTGCTTTTGCCCCTGGGGCACAGGTAGGATGCAATTTTCAGATTAAGCACAAAGGGAATCATCAGGAAAATGTAAATAACTTTACCCCTGCTATGCCAAGAACAGTTCTAGCAGGGTTCTGGGATAAGTGCATTGCTTTGGGGAAACCTGGTGTGTGCTGGGGAGAGGTCATGGACTGTGCATCATGCTGGGGGACTCCTGTGTGACATGAAGGTGTGTCCATGGAGCCTTGGATGATGCAGTGTCAGACCATCACTGCCATTTTGGTAAACTTCAAGGGATTAGTGCCTTCTTGTATTTTTTATCCAATGTGACACATAAAAAAAAATAAAATAAAAAAAAAATTCATAAGGAGCCCAAAATAGGGCAGCTAAAACAGGGCCAGGGAGTGTCATCGGCAGAGAACAACATCTAAAGAACAGAAATGTGTAACCCCTGTGTAATCCCTTGTCCATGTACCTCCAGCTTTCTGAACAAAAAACAGCAAGAAACCCCAGAGTTAACAATGGGTGATTATTTGGACAGGGGACAGAAATAAAAGGCAAAGATACAAATAGCTCTGTTGACTGCTCCAAATGGTTGGCGTGTTGTGAATTGAACTCTCTGACCCCATTTACTGACCGAATGAGCAGTGGGGACAGCTGCACCCAGCCCTCCTCTCTGCCCTGATTTGGCCGTCCCTCACACACAGAGGGTCTGTTTTGCCAGCTTTGCTTCCCATACCAAGGGCACTGCATCCCACGGGCTGTCTAGGCAGAGGGCACCTCCTCACCTGCAGACCTTGCTGCTGTTGGGACTGCGGGAGCTGCTGGAAGCATGGCTGATCTGTGCATTGCCCTGACCCTGCTGCTCCCTTTTGATGGCCACGGGGAAGAAGGGAGGAAGGGAGTGGGGGAAAGATCTCCTTTTAGATGCAAATAACATGGGAAAGGTAAACAAATGGCCCTCAAAAAAGATGACCCTACTGTGATTTTTATTGCTCCTGCATAGCTCTCTCTCCATGCTATGTGGCAGGACTTCGCAAAATGGGAGATGTGGTGAAGAGAGAATATGTACCTTGCAGTGAAGAAAAACACAGAGACTTTTTCCTTTCTTGTCTCTGAGTCCCCCAGCTAAAGGTGTGGAAGAAGGGCAGGGCCGGGAGTGGTGCAGGAGCCGAAGAAAGGCAGGCAGGAGTTTGGTCTGATCTTGTGAAAAATTCTCTGGCACATGATGAGTTGAATTTACCTGGCTCCTGCTCATCAATTCTATCTTAAATTAAACTCTTATTCTGGTTCGACAGCAGAGCAAAAAATCTTGAGTTATCACAGGGCTGCAGCAAGCAGCATGGCTGATCCCCAATGCAAGGAAGTAGGAAAGTAAAATATTTTCCAATTAGAGCCTAAGGTTAGGGTGAGGGGCCATGCTCGGTCATGCTTCTGTGTGATCACTCAGTCTTTAGTCCACTTATAATGTTAACAACTCTTGGTCAGAGCCTCTTTCCGGGAGCTCACCTGGGCTGGCACCAGGGTACCCTGCAGAAGTTTCATTCTTGGATTATATTAGCTGTTTTTAGTGGTTATAAACATGTGCCATCTCCTCTGCCCTCTGTTAGCCTTACACATGCCACTTTATTCAGAAACAGGGCCATTGTGCTCATGCAGCTGTTTAGATCTGTGAGCTCACTGTGTGTGTGCTCTTGTCCTTGACAGCAAGCTGTACAAGGGTGACGCAGGCTATTGCAGCACATACAGAGGTGAGGTGTGTAGTGCTATCTTGGCGAAGAATGCTCTTGTTTTCTTCAACTCCTCGTATGCTGACCCAGAGGAGACCCAAGAGCTGCTTGTGCACACTGCCTGGACTGAACTGAAAATGGTGAGTTCATTCTGCCAACCGGCTGCTGAGTCTCTGCTGTGTAACTACATCTTCCAAGAGTGCAATCCCTCGGGAGCTGGGCCAGCTCCAAAACCAGTGTGCAGGTAAATGAAGAAAAACATGCTCATATTTCACTTTCATTTCATGGGGATGTGTACGCAGCAGGGGAGTGGTGAGGGACTGTCCAGGCTTGCAGTAGCAAGTGAAGCTGAGTGAAGCTGGGCCCTCTAGGATTGCACAGGTTTTCCCTTTGCTCTCTCCTCTGCACACACAGACTGATTCAGTCCTCACTGTGCACACTGCTAGGGTATGGTCTGAATTTGTAGTCCAGACTTCTATATTGTATCAGGTGTTTGGAGGACAGTGTTGAAAAGAAGTATCCGTTTGAATTGCATAAGTAATTTCAATAATTAACATACTGCTATCTGTTAACTCTTACTAGGCCTGTATGTATATTTTTTATTACTATAAAGAGTAATTGCTTCTTTGGAATTTTGACTAAATGTGGCTCCAGAAGATGCAACAAATCTGGCCAAGGCAATAGGCCCATTGTTTAGCACTTCTTACTATGACAAAGTTGTGAAAAAAATGGTGAGACCAGAGACATTGCCTGTGTAATTTTATCTGGTAAACCAAAACTCCAACGTGGTTATTGTATCCTCCTGTATGCAGAGAAATGTGCATTGAAATTGGGCTGACGGGGACCCTGAGGAGTCCAAAGCCTCTCTTGCTATAGCTAATCTACTGTTGACAGATATTTGTAAACACATCCTAGTGACAGACATTTCTCCCTCCTTATGCAACCTCCTGAGCAGCCCTTCCCTCATTCCTTGTCCTCCCACCATGGTCATGGGGGCTAGTTTCTTCCCTCTTTGCAGTGAAATGTTACGTCTTTCATAGATTCTTTGACTAGAATAAAACAGTTTTTTCCATGCTCTGCACACAGCTTTTGCTCTTCTGGCCAGTCCAGGTTTTGTTATTTTTAACTATAATGTCATTATGATTGCTTGGTGTGCTTTGCATAGGACAGCCCCAAACACATATATTTTCCTGACATATTCAGCCCCTAGAAAACTAATCATTACCCATTCCACATTTGGGCAGCTGACATCCCTGGCTAAAGTGCACTGCTCTGTTCTTATCTTCCTTGAAATAAGACCTTATCCACATTTTTAAATACTATTCAGATTTGCATTTATTAGAAGAATAACCCCAACTCTACTGTCTCAAATAAAATACAAATCTTTTCTACAGATATGGCAAGCACTCTGCTTGCTGGACTTGGGCCAGGTGTCTAATGGCAATCATTTCTCCAGTTTTGTAGAGGCTTTTTAGGACAATCAGCAGCATGCTGTTTTTGTAATCAGGACCCTTTTTGTTTCTTCTCCTTTAACATGTCTAAATCAAAGGCACAGAGGAAAATCCCAATGTGAATATTGACCATACATTTAGTTTTCTATTTGGTACCTACACTGCTTAGTATTCTATCATCAGCGCAGGGGTGGCATATATCCTACAAAAGAAGATTATGTGCCAGTATCCAGAGATAATCATGCAGCCAAGTACTACAATTTGTTTTTTGCTGTCAGGCTCCTCCCTGTCACCTCATCGTTCTGCTCTTTGTCATTGTGCTCTTAAATACATGATCTCTTTGCCTTCTTTCATGGTCTGTGGCAGTATTTATATCTCAGCCACATGTGCACAGCCCTTTAGTCAGCTAAGGGTTTTGCACAAAGCTCCACAAGGTATTTCAGTTAGATCTCAGCCTTCCTTCATTTACCCCTGCTCATGAGTGGCCCTGCAGGGCCACAACTCACAGCGATTTAACTGAAGACCTGTACTTCTGGGGCACTTCTAAAGTCAGAATTATATAAACCAACATAAATATGCCCTTGATCTTGATGCTCCTGAACTAACAGTTACAACATTTGCAAATATGTCTAAATGTTATTGGGCTTGCCTGGAACCATTTTTCTTAAAATCAATGAGTCAATGTTGGTTTTTATTAATTATTCCTCCCTCTTTCCTCCCTAATTTTAATGCAGCTTTCTTCATAAGAAGAGTCCTGGAATAGCATCCTTCCCAATTCCTGTCCTCAGAGAACTTCAGCTGGACAGCCGTTCTTCCAGAGCCCAATACACCTTTTGATAACTCAGACATCTAATATATACTTCTTAATGGCTGAGAGAGGTCTGGGGGCTCTTGAACACATCTCACAGGGTCTTGGTTACTTTTCAATTCTCTTAACTTATTTTTACTGACAACTTTATGGCTTTCTGCAGAAGCTGGCTAGACTACACAAGTTTTCAGCTGAAATACTTAATGAGTAAGAATTTAACTCTCTCAGACATGGAAGAGTTCTCCCAGTTTTTGAGGGACATACTGCCTTTAATGTATGTCCATGTATTTTTATCTTATTATTTATTTTCTGCACCAATTTTATCTTTCCAAGTTGTTTTTTAATGTTTATTTGGAACATTAAAAGCTAGGTTTGGAAGATAGCTAGCAAGAATAGCAACTGACAGGCTGAGTAAAGCTTTTGTAAAAGCAACCAGGGGGTAAAACAAGATGAAGTGAAACAGAGGAAAATCACATGGGAAAAGTTCACTTAATGCAAATTTAGATGCAAATTGATTAAAATGAGAACTCTTGGAGAAAAAGTGATGTCTCATCTCATAATTCTTGATTACAGCTGCCTCTTGTCACTGGCTGCTATTGCAATAGCGGAAGTGCCCCCAGTTTCTGTTTCAATCACTGCTGATAGGAAGTGATCAGGCTGTAGGGAACAATCTTGTGTTGGGGAAAGTCTCTTTTTGTTTGGGTTTGTGTGTCCCCACCTACTCTTACATAGTCTCTTGTGGTGCCTAGAAACATTACTGGCACACTTGCTGTCTTCTGCCATTCCTGTTCTTTGTCCATCTGTCATTTACATGACATAACATTTCTAACAATAACCTGAAGTAATCTTTGCATGTGACCTCAGCAAGAGATCCCTGCTCAGCATCAGGTGCTACAACAACCATATGAACCCAGCTAGAAGTGACTGACCATCCCTCCCTCTGGCTGCTTTACTATTCTTCCAGGGTGCAGATAACCTTCCTTTAACCCTGGTGCAGACAGCATTGCAGAAGAATGGTCTTTGTATTTTGCAATTGAACACCGAATAAAGGGCTTATTTAAGGATGCTCAGGATCCAGGAATGAACTAATTCAATCCAGATCTCCTAAGTCTCAGCCAGTGCTTCAAATGCAAGTTTTTCTCATTTCTCTATCTAAGTATTTCTTTACTTCACAAGGTCTTTCCTGTTCCACATGTTTTTTAACATAAAAAAGATAAACTTGCCATCTGGTTGCATCCTGGCTTCTATGTAAGGGAGGAAGGAATAAACCAGGACTGACTAAAACAAAGCACAGAGCAGCTGGGCATTGATGACTTCAGCTTGTTGAATTGAAGGGCATCCATTACAGTTGCAGAAAAGCTGTTGCTCTGTTAGAATTCCCAATGACCTCCATCCTTCAGGTGCTTTAGAGGGTTTGCAGTGTTGTTAGCCATTGCTGAAACTCATGGCCATCTGCTCTTGCCAAAACCGTTGTATAATTAAAGAGATTGCATCAACCCACCAGGTGGTGAATTTGGCTAAATCCTTCACCACAGACCCCAGAAGTACCTTTCTCTTTCTGCATCATTGTGTGATAGTTGGAAAAGTTGTGGATCTGGGAATGACTATTCCCAGCTGTGCAAAAGAGATCTCTGCACATGACCTCAAAGCTGCATTTGTAACACAGACTCTCAAGAATGGCTACATAAATAAGCAAATCTCTGATAAATTGACCAATGCAACAAATTCACAAACTTCCCAGTATGGTGTGTTTTCTTTTTCTTTTTTTTTTTTTTTTTTTTTTTTCCTAGTGCAGGTATTTTTTTCTCGCCCTTCTTCACAAACAATTTCTCATATAAGGCCCATTTAAACATCCAAATCACTTCTTGTCCATGAATGTTTCACATTGGTATGAAGGTAATAAATTAGGTGGGAGACAGGTCATTTTTTACCAGGCAATCTATAGCTTTTACTGCAGATATCTACAGAGAAAAGAAATAGTATTCAAATTTGCCTGTAGAGACAATTAAAAAAAAAAAAATCAGTGAGATTGAAAGTATATGCAAATGTTTAATATAAGAAGGTTAAAAATTGCAGCTCATCTCTTGCTTTTAGTGGATGACACTTCAATATACAATTTATAGGAGACAAGTGAGATTTTTAGAATACATTGAAAAATTCTAACTCTAGAAATGAGAGGGAGACCATTTACAAGAGCATACAGTGACAGGACAAGGGTGAATGTTTTCAAACTGAAAGAGAATAGATTTAGATTACATAATAGGAAGAAATTATTTACTGTGAGGGTAGTGAGACACTGGCACAGGTGGCTCACGGAAGCTGTGTATGCCTCATCCCTGGAAGTGTTCAAGGACAGGTTAGATGGGACTTTAAGCAACGTGGTGCAGTGGAAGGTGCCCCTGTCCATGGGAGGGAGTTGGAACTAGATGATCTCTGATGTGTCTTCCAACACAAACCGTTCTATGATTCTATGATGTTTATTAGTAGAAGATGTCAAAAAATCTGTAGAAAATGATAGGAATGAACTCATTGCTTGGTGTGTGTTGTGTTTTCAGCATAACCCTACTTCATTAAAAATGTAGGTTTGTATGTTTCTTAAAGGAATTTCATGCTGTTTCCTTTATGGTTTATGAGCCAGACAGACTGGCTTTAAAGAAGTGTCACCCCCTTAATGGAGCCTACATAACCCCTGCATATCACTGCAAAGTGCAGCCATTTTTTTCAAGCCATTGACCGCTGTATTTCACTGTTTTTTGCAAAACAATGTAGAGAGAATTGCCTTGCTGTAAAGGATCTCTACTGCTTTAAGGAATGGCTCTCAATGGAGGAGAACTCTCAGAAGGGGATTTACAAGCCAGGGCTGATGCTGCTCACTCTTCCCGAATGCAACAGGTTGCCCAGCCTGCACCAGAATCCCAGCTCCTGCACCCGCATCCCCTTCTTTGGTAAGGTGGCACATGCTGCTGATTGTCCAAAGAGCTGTGTTCTTGGTAAGGGAGAGGGGAGAGATATGATCCATAATTTACAACTAAAGTAAAAGCTGATGGTGGGTCCTGTCAGCACCTGTGTATGGAATTGTGATAGCTGCTTTGGCTGTTTGCCTCTCTTGTGCAACTGGGGTGTGGGAAAAATCCCTCAAGCAAATAAAGCCTGGATCTTTATTTAGATGATCATAACAATCCCCAAAAGAGTCTTAATGGTAGCAAAATTGCCACTCAGGTGCTTTTGCAAATAAGCTGTTGAAGCAATGCTAGAGAGGGAACTTTTTCCTGTAATGTGCTTCTAAGTGAACATCCAGTGATGTTGCATCCTGGACAATTCCTCCTTACATCTTGTCTTGTCTTTTTACAGATTTTAAGAAGGAGAACATAACCAGTAAGTAGACTGCTCCAGACTCTTATGTTTTTAGAGATGGACAGGATATCCTTCTTTGAAGCTGCCATTTGCACAATATTTTTGCATTTTCTGCTGGTCCTGGCTGGCTGAATCTAGGTTATTATTGAGGAATGTCTGGGTTTCCACATCCAAGGTGTGGGGAAACACATTTCCAGCTCTTTTGAGGTTGGGGAGAGCATGGGCTGGTAACTTATGATTGAGACATGGTGATTTTAGAGGGTACCCTTCCCTCCAACTGTTTCCTTTTCTTTCTACCCATTGCCTCTCATCCCCCTCTATCCACATTTGTATTTCTGATTCTGAGGTTATCCCAGCCTTATATGTTAATGACAGGGTTACCAATGTCAGGCTGGCCTTGCAAGACCTTAAGCTCCCAGCACTCTTCTCAAATCACCTCTGAAGTCTGGCTGTTTCTTGTATAAGCCTCCCATGACCAGTGGTGAGACTTTGACATTCTCTGCAGTGCTGCTTTGACTTCTGTCAGGCTCCCACCCTGCTGGTGGTCATGGCTGAAACATGCACACCCAACTCTTCCACTCACATGCAATTGCAGTTTCAAGCTCAGACACTGAACTTGCCTCATTGGAAAAAGGAAGAATCTCTCTCCTGCCATGCATCTAAGCAGGTGAAGTCTGCAGATTTGGCAGTGGCAGGCACCTTCTTCATGGAGAGACNTTGGGGAACATTTTTTCATAGAAAGACCTTGGCTCCACCTGACACCCCAAGACATGGAATGAGTTGTCAGGTGGACAACCACAGGGGCCTGGTGATGTATACATGGAAACAGGGCTTCAGAACCCTCTGGGCCAGTGCCTACAGTCTGCAAGTGCAGCCATCCCTGCCCTGGTGGAGGGACCACAAGAGAGGGGTGTCAGCATGAGTGAAGCATTTTTGGGATGGCTTCAGTCTCCCCACAGATGTTTCAGGACATATCCTCTGTCTCTTGTGCATGCATGACCTTTTTTGTTCAGCTTCCAAAGCATTTTCCCAGAGTAGGATTGTACAGATATGAAATATGCAGTCATGAACCGGGAAGATATAAAGTAACATTTTAGTAATATTGCCCCCTCTTTTTTTATTTTAGACCCACTGTTATGTGCACAAGGGTTTGTTGAGCATGAACTGAACCATTTTCTAGCTTGCTATCAAATTATTCATTAATGCCCATATGGACCAGCTATATGATTCTCTCTGACCTGTTTTAGCAAGATTGTCTAGATTGTTAACAAGACAGTCTATGAAAGCATCTGCATTTCCAGAGTATGAAGAATTCAGCGGTTCTTTCTTAGTGTTGCTCTTGCCTCTAAAGCTCTCCACATTCATCTTTATAGGTGTCCCACTGACATTTATTTCAGATATGTGCAAAAATCTTTTTCATGTTAATTACTAGCTGTGTCAAGAGGCATGTGTCAGGCACTGCTTTCCCTGCCTTTGAATGTGAAACAAATAAAATTCTGGGCTCAGGTACACAAGTATTCTCCAGGACAGCTTAAAAGGTTTTTCACCTCTGCAGAGCTACAGCTGCCATCATGTAGGGGCTGCTATCTTATTGCAGATGTGAATCATTAATGGTATTTATATATCAGTCAAAGAAATCCACATTAGAAAATAAAATTATAGAAAACAAAATTATGACAAAAGAACTTCTTGGTTTGCTAATTTTTCTATGAAGGCTAACAATCCAGTGGACCCTAATATATGCCATCTATCCCACTGTCAGACTTGGCTCAGCTGAGTTTAGAGATGAGCTGCCACGTATTGAAATGTGTAAGGCTGCATCTCCTCTACTGTCTTGCTGCTTCCTAGATGATGCCAGCATGCATTAAACTCTCCTATGAGGACAGGTGTATGTGTCCTATTAGGACATAAATGCATATTCCTGCAGTAAAATCTCAAGATTTTCTGCCTAATTTTTCTTCAGTTGGAACAAACCCTGTGTATGCAGTGACTACACTATCTTCATTATAAAGAACATTGCTTTATACTGATACTATTCCTTAGATCATAGTTCACACTTCCATAACTTCAGGTTATGGTTTCCCTGCATGCTGAAAACCATAGGCTGTTTCCAAATAATCAAAGAAGATAAGCACTGTACAGAAGCAGGAGGAGGGCACCTTTATGAATCCCACCTCCTGCCACCAACCTGAGGAACGAGTGTCTTCCTGTTAGTGCCCCAGTAAGAATGCAAGCTGTGAATCATGGAACTAGAGCAGTGATATGCTTTCTGCCTTGGTTTGGTTTCGGTAGGCTCAGTGTGGTTCTGCCCTGGACTTTCTGCATGATGTACTGTGAACTAGGTAGCTGCAGCTCAACCACCACAGGCACGTGGCCTGTTTTCTCCACCTGAGAGAACTGCAGTGCCCTCTTTGAAGTTCTACCAGATTTCCTTGTATGCATTGAGTGCAAAATCCATTAGAGTATAAACAGGAGGTTAAGTAGTACCCTTCCTGTCTTGTCTAGTCCTTCTGTGTACTTCAGACCTGATGCTGTCAGATGGTCTCATGTAATGACATGAACTTATTCTTGTGAGTCTCTGCTGCAGGACATGGTCTGACATGTCTTGACCTCATGGTTTTCTTTTTTTTTCTCCCAGGGACTTGCTACAGTGGCAATGGCCAGTTTTACCAGGGCACAGCCAATGTCACAGCATCTGGCATTCCCTGCCAGAAGTGGAGTGATCAGGTGCGTGTCAGTGTGAGATCCACCAAATGGAGAGCTGTGCTCAAGGTTTGCTTTTCCAAGGAGTTTCTCAGAGTCAGGCAGTCCAGCCTCAGCAAAAGGGATGAGTGGGGAACAGGTTGCCTTCATTCTTGAGCTCACTGGTGTTTTACAATCTCATCATATTTCAATCTGCAAGTTCCCCTTACTGTGTCAAGATGTGTTCTCTGTTGTTTCTGGTGATGGAAAGGCTGTTTCAAGGCTCTGTCTTGCTTCACTCCTTTGGTGTTGTTTTTATTTTGTTTTAATAATAATAGCAGGGAAAATGATGCTGAAACACTAATACAATTTGCTTCCTCCCCCAAGGCTCCCCATTTGCACAGGAGGACTCCCCAGGTTTTCCCTGAGCTGTTTGATGCTGAGAATTACTGCCGCAATCCGGGGGGTGAGAACGAGCGTCCCTGGTGCTACACAAAGGATCCAGCTGTGACCTGGGAATACTGCAGTGTGTCTCCCTGTGGAGATGGTAGGCAACTGCACCTTAAAATTTCTGCCTCTATGGTGGTTTTGTGGACATGCAAGGTGTTTGCATCCTGAGTACATCTGTTCTGTCTTCTGGATTCAGCTAGTTCTGGGTCTTCTCATGGATTCACTCAGCATCTTTAACCAGAAGGTTTAATGTGCCCCATGAAGAGGGGAAAATGAAGACAGGCAAATCAAGCACCTTGCCCTAGGTTATATAAATGCCAAAGACGAAGTGCAATGTCCCGTGGTATTCTTAAAAATTGATTTGTCAGACTGTTTAGAAGATAGAGTTTCAGGCTGCTTTCCAAAGTTGTTTAGTTTAGGGTGATTTTTTTTCAGTAATAAACCCCCCACCCAATTTTAATTAAAAGTAAGCCTAAAAAAGTTGGAAGGATCTTTGTTTTTTGATGTTGAAGCTAAGTCTTCGTATTATTTCTTGTTCACAGAACAGATCAATTTTTGAAAAATATTTCATCCAAGATTCCCAGTTTCTGGATTTCAGTGCTTAGAAATAAGACTGCATTTGGAAACTTCCTGCATGTGGAACAGGGGTTCCATGGACATTAGTGAAAACAAGTAATTTTCAGTTTAGCTGGCAATTAAGAAGAAGAGTTTCAATTTTTTTTCTGGTTCTCAATCATTGCATGCAGAGAGTAGTATTTTCTAGGATGTGTCAGAAACTACTCCACAGATAATGATGTGATTTTTTTTTCCCTAATAATACAGCCAATTGTGCTTTAAACTGGTTTTCCATATTTGCCCCCTAAAGAGACTGAGATGCAAATTGTTGGGGGCAAGAGGATATTTTGGGAAAGTGTCACACTGTACTTACTTGGTCTTACACTTCTCTCTGCAGATTCCTTTTAGGACACATGATACATAGTGGTTTACATTGTGCACCATTGATCTTTCCCACTACAGACATTACTATATTTGAATGCTGTTGAGACTATCAGATGTGACCTGCCATTTGTAACTCTTTCAAATATTCTATACCAAAACTGTGTTCCCAGCTTAATGGGAACTATATATCGGTCTTACCAGATCTTGGATTTTCACATTTGGAAAGCACAAATGGGTTTTGCTTCCTGCAAACCAACCTTCCCTAGCATGGTCCTCCCATGTGGTCATATGGTTGTATCTGTAATGTCAGTAATTCCCAGGATGACAGACTAGTTCTGTAAATTCCTCTTAGGGGAAGCTCTATAATCTAGAAGAGGCATAACACTCTGATTTTATTTGCATTTCAGCATTGTTATCACTGGGGACAAGAAAACCAAATGGAGAGACTCTAAATCTCCCCCCTCCTCCTCCCTTTTCCCCTACATACTCCATGACCGTTATCATCTCGATCATCTCCAGCTTTGCTCTGGCTGTGATCTTTGGCATTATCACCCTGGTTTGCTGCCGTCGTCGAAAACAGTGGAAAAACAAAAAAAGGTAAAGCTTGGAGCTTAATTCAGTGCAAGAAATGCTGCTTTGCAAAAAGGGCTTTCTTCTTTCTGGGAGTGAAGTCCTGTGAGCACCTGGTAGAGGACAGCAGCCCTCTCTTTGCCTGTGGCAGCCCAGTGTAAGTTCTGCTGAACTCCTGTGCCAGAGCAGAAGGTGGCCTGGTGATTAGGGACACGGCATGACAGCTTGCTGCAAGGCTGCTTCAGTAGCCCTGCTGCATCTTCCCTTTCCATCCTGAAAGACATAAGCTCAGGAGGAGATTTAGCTAATTGTCTCCTGGTTGAGGGATGACCAAAACACACTGACACACTGCAGGACCAAACACACACTGACCAAAAATTGCTTTGTTGTTTCAGAGAATCGGAGACGCCAGCTCTCACCACTCTGCCCTCCGAACTGCTCCTGGACCGGCTGCACCCCAACCCCATGTACCAGCGCATGCCTCTTCTCCTCAATCCAAAACTGCTTAGCCTGGAGTATCCCAGGAACAATATTGAATATGTGAGAGATATTGGGGAGGGAGCATTTGGGAGAGTCTTCCAAGCCAGGTAAGCAGTCTCTTTGTGAGTCTTCTTTATCTGAAGGTATTTTTGAAAAATAGGCACTGGCAATCATCCATCCATCCATCCATCCATCCATCCATCCATCCATCCATCCATCCATCCATCCATCCTCTCAAATGCATGTGCACCAAATGGTACACAATACCTAGTTTTGAATCACTGTTTTTGTTGTCCAATGCTATCTGTAAATATTTGTTAAACTTTTGCCACACATTACTCTTTTCTAGTCTCTAGTAGATGTAAAGCCTTACTCACATACTAAAGTCTGGTGTAAAAGTTCAGCTAAATTTTGCCAAGAGTGCTGCCTGTGACATGTGACCTGTTGTGAAGTTCTTATATTTCCCAGTATTTATGAATTGTCAGTGTGTGGTGATCTCCATTATAACACCACTATTGATCTATGCAATTACCACAGATTACATTATCATTGTGTCCTGCTACAGTTCAGCCCCAACTGAATTTCAGTTTGATTCAGTGGCAAAACCAAACCAAACCAGAAATCTCCTAAAAAACTTCCCCACAAGGGCCATTGGGGTGTGGGGATGGTTGTGAGTCTGTGGTGTCCCAACCTTAATGGGAAATGCACACCCAATATTTGTAGATGCTCATTGGTGAAAGGAACAGCAAAAGTCAGAGTATCTGCAAAAGTGTACAAATTTTTATTAGTAAATTACACACCTGCCATGGAAATAGCTCTTTTATAGTCTCTGACCTCCTATATAAGCACAGGGGAGTGGGTTTTGAATAAGGAGGTAGCATGAGGAGGAAGGGAGACAGAAAGATGGATTAAAGACAGAAGGAGAGAAAGAAAGGAAGGAAGGGAGAAAGAGAGATCAGTGGTCCTGGCTCCACCATCAATTCTGCTGACAGGAAGTTTAGGGTTCTTGGACACATGTGTGCCCAAGCTTTGTGGGGGTACCCTTTTATAGTAAAATTTCTGTGCCTTGGACGTAACTTTCTGTACAAGTGAGTTATGAGCAGGCCCTTCTTCCAGGCCTTTCTGGATAAGATTTGGGGGCTTTGGAGGTCTTGGGTGCTCTTAATCCCCCCTTGCCGTCCATTTCCCACCTACTTGGCCTCATTCCTGCACCTCTGATGTACGATATTGTGCTTATCTCCAGGAGCCAGAACAAGGACACTTGTCTCAGAAAAATGTTGCCCTACCTCTGTATGGCCCCTTTCTCCAGCCATAACAATCCTTGGCTGGCTCCATGGCTATCTGGATATCACTGAGTAACATACATAAATTCCCTTATCTCTAGACTTCTACAGTGTCCCCTTTAGTTAGTTTCTCACTTTTTGTTTTTTGGATTTTGCAGCCATTGTTACCTGTTTTAAACCTAAGGTATTAGACAACAGCCCAGTTCTGATAATATCATGGCAGGTGAGATTGTGCGCTTTCAAAAATGTGAAAAATCTTTAACTGACAACCCCAAAAAATGAGGAGGATGGAAGATGTTTAGTTCCGTAATTTCTGCAAGACAATCTTTGAACAGTAATGGTTTCCTCCTAACCCCCAAATTCCTAGAAGAAAGTGTACAGGCTGCATAATTCCCTGCTTAGTCAGGCCAGTTATCTTTGTCCTTTGCAGTTAACAAGTATGAGACATGGTTGATTTTGTAGCTGTGTCTGGAGTCATGTATGATGATCTCATAAAAACCCAGGGAAGGACCAGAGTCCCACCATGGGCATGCTTCTGCAAAGGACTATCCTTGTAAAAAAGCAGACATAATGCTTTTGTGTTTGTAATATTTATAGTTAAGCTGTTGATATACCTGCTAGAAAATGAGTGCCGTACAGGTTAAATGTGTTACAGCTGGGAAACAGTTTCAAGAGCTGTGATGGATTTTTTTTTCCTAATGAAGAGATAAATTATTTCTAATGGAAGAAAAGCAGGCATACTTTTCTTTATTACAGAGAGAACTAAAAATAACAAAATTCAAAGGGCGCACAGTGGGATCGTCACAGATGCTTAGCCTGTGACGAATTGTTAGCCTGGATGACCAAACACATCTGAGCCTGAAACAAGAACAAAGCTGTAGAAATTGCACAACAGCCGTACTTGGGGCACTGCACACCAGGGGCGCAGGGCAGCTCTTGTCCCAGCCTCAGCACAGCTCTCGGGCTGCCCTGAGGTGCATCACCTTCCTGCTCATGCTGCAGGAGTCCTCACCTGTGAGTGAGCAGGGCAGACATTCTTCTTGCCAAATGCTGCTTTGGCCTTGCTCTGGGAGCTCTAATACAATTTGGGTGCTGTACAGACCTTTCTGAGCTCCAAACGACTTTCACGCATATCAAGCAAGGCTTCTCAAAGGGCATTCAAATGTCACTAAAGTGCTAGTTAAGCAAGTGCCAAAGTGGTGTAAAGACCTGTATATTTCATCCACTTCAGCACTGCAATGTCTTTCAATTAAGACTTTCTGTTATTGTCAGTGGAAACTGAAAGAAAAAGACATGGGAGAAAAAAGAAAGCATCGCATCTTTTCTAGCATTTGCAAAGTGAAGAATTCCACATCCTGAGAGATGCTTGCTCTCTGTGGCTCAAGGAAGGAGCTACAGAAATATTGCTTCTGAGGGACATGCTTTTTTTATTACCATCTCAATCAAAAGTGCCTCCAAGGCTTTATAATTCCTTACAATAACCTATGGACATTTCTGTGCACTGATGGCAGATCAGTGCAGAACGCTGATCCACTAGTACAAGCTGTGTGTCTATCCAGGTTACTGAAACTATCAAAACTCAAATTATTGCCTTCCCATCTCAGAAGGATAAAATGTACTTTCCTGCGTGTGTTAAATGGACATCTCAAGCTAAGTTTAGCAATCCTCTTACTTCTCCCGCTCTCATGTTTCTCGCTCTTCTGTAAACAAAGCTCTGCACTCAGTGCCAGCAATGCCTTTGCCAGTTGGCTGCTGTGAGTCCTGATTCAGTGTTTACTCACTCCTGGGTCAAGCAACATGTTGGGACAGGAAGTGTCTAGCTATCATTTACTAGCTTCTCCTGAAAGGCTGCTGTCTTCACCAGGAGCAGTTTCACACTTGGAAGGATAAGGAAGTAACCATGCTTAGAGCAAAATTCAGGAACTAGCTGGGTCCTTGTAGATGATTCTTCTCCTGGGAGCATCACACTGGCCCCACAAGCCACCAGAGCACCAGCTCCATGCAGTTTAGTGTAGACCAGCACACAAGTTTTCTCCCAGAGCTGGAGCTGTGTGGTCCAGGCTAAGCCTGAAGATCAGGATTGCCTAAAAGCCTGGATGTGGAGTCTTTGGTAGTGGGCTGGTATCAAGTTTTGGCTGGTAGGCTGGTAGACCTACATACAAGTGCACAACTTGTCCTTTCTTCGGGACAAGACTATCCCTAAGATCAGAGTTTCTTGGCAGAAACTCCTCATGTTCTCTCCATCTGCAAAGGGTATTTTATTGATCCGCTGTCTCATATATAGCTGAAAATACAGTGTGGGTGTTAATTAAAAAAACCACCAACCTTCCTTTCCCCCTCAAAAAGTGGCCTCTGCTGATTCAGAGCAGTCACCTGTTCACTTATTAACTTAACCAAAGGATAGGGTAAAGCCAGATTCCTACCAGACTCAGTGGACATTAATTGTATTATTTAATGATTTAAGAGAAGCTACCTTTACTCTTGTTATGGTGAGCAAGTTGGGGACAGAACACAGTCTCAAATACAGGTTCAGACTGCTCCTCATTTTTTAACAATAGTTACTGCTTTGGAAAAAAACTTGACTGGGACCTGAAATCAGACATTCTTTAGACAGGCTCAGGTGAAATTCCTAACTGCACTGCTGCTTAGTTCTTTGAACAGCATGTACTTAAATGCCAGTTGATGCCTCTGATGCACATATCCTTTGGTGGTGAAGCAGCCAAAGGACTGTTGCTGTCCACTGTTCCACACAAACAGTGTAATTTTCTCCTCAGCTTTTAATTAATTGCAAGAGAAGATTACCTAAGGTAATTTCTTTTGATGTTGCCCAGTTCTAGAAGAGAATTAACCTATTTTTCCAAAACCACTCCCCTTTCTGGCCCTTCGCTTGAGTTCTCCCGGTTCAGAGGCTACGGTTTCCCATTGCTACCTTGCAGGTGTGCAAGGGCATCATTTGTGCTAAGACTGTCTTTAGGGCATGAAAGGGGTCAACTTTGATAGCTGTCTGCTAAGACTTCAGACAGTCTCTGCCTCTGTGCCAGGTTAGTGTGAGTTTCCCAGGTCTGCTAAGAACTGCACTGAATCACCATGAGCTACCAAAGGTGAAATTTCTGGCTTTTGCCCAAGGGCCAGTTAAAAGACTTTGTGCAGCTTAACCTCGCTTGGTTACATTTAGGTGAGTGTTTACATTACAGGATTCAGTGAAATGGGGTGGTTGGGTGTACATCAGCCTGAGGTGAGTTTCTGTCTCCAAAGCAGGCAGTGAGCTCTGCCTACCCCTGCTTTGGCACAGTGCTGGGTCTGCTAGTCAGGGTGAGTGGTAATCTATGAGATTATTTGGAAGATATAAAGGCCTCCTAGTTTTACTCTTAAATTCTCTATTACTTTGTTCAGGCTGCTGCTGCTGGCTCTAGTGCTGAGAATTGACAGCAGGTGGTAGGTGCTCATACTCCTCCTCTTTTATGAGACTGGAAACTGCTGCCAGCACAGGGGAAAAGAAGGAAGACATGGTGCTGTAATGGAGGGAGTAGCAGACAAGTGTGGGGTCTGATCCTCTGCTCTGGTATGCCAGACCTCCTTGCCTGAGTGTCTCAGCTGTGATCTAGCCACCTGTGCTTCCTTTCTTGATGGACACCCTGCCATCCAGTGACATTTGACATTTACAGCATCCAAGTGCAACTGTTGCAACTGCCATGTGTCTGAAGTAGAAGACAAGGAAGCTGGAAGTTTGCTTTGGAAATTGGAGTCTCCTCTAGCTGCTACTGAGTAATAAAATAACCTGTCATTGGAGCAATGGGAGGGCAGTCAGGCTGGCGTAGTAACATGACACATAAGTGGGCACCACTCTCCATGGGCTCTGCCTGGGTACCTGTACAGAATGTGTTTTAGTTGCAAGCCTCCTGGGAAGAATTTGCACAGGAAACAAAATGTACCTCTGAGGTTTGGTGCATGCTTGAAGAGTGGAAAGTTACTCTTCTCCAGCAACAGCTACCTCTAAACCTTTGGCAAGCCCATCTAATTAAACTTGGTGAGGGACCTGTGGATAAGAAAACAAGTTTGTTGCTCTAAGTCAGGATGTCTTCTAAGGATTTGTGTCTATAAATTTTATTTGAAGATTCACCAGTGTCAAAACGTGTGAATTCACACATTAACTTGTTCTTCCTACAAGGCACAGGTTTGCTTTTTCCCTTCTGTCCTGTCATGTGTTTCCACAATCTTGTAGGAATATTAACTGTTTTCTAGACCTCTGCTACACCACATCCAGTTAAAATTAGCTAATGGTTTTATAACTTGTTGCATTAAAGGTGCATACAGGTGCCACACACACATACACAGAGAACAGTAACAAAAGGCTATTTTCCTTACAAGATCAAGGGAATACACTTACTGTAATTGTAACTTTCACTCTAACAGTAGCTAGATATACCAAAGTCACCATTGTGCCAGGTATGGGAATGGAGGCTCTTTCATCAATTTCACAGAAAATAGGTTTATTTTTAACTCTGCCATTACACCCCAAAAATGAACTGTTTGGACTGAAGAGTGCATCATGTCCTCCATTAAGTTTATGATGTGATCTCCGGACTATGGAGAGTTTGCCTCTTACCAGCCTGTTACTTATTTATGTCTTTACCAGACATGGCAATGAGCCTGTAAGCAGCAAGACCAGTGGTCAAAAAAAGCTGTATTGAATTTAGTTCCGCCTGAACCAAATTAAATATCTCTATAATGTGCAATGCATATTGCAGTCCCACGAGATGAAACTGGGCTTTAAGGTTCCTTGTGTTGGTTCTGAGGCCTTCCAAAATTTTATTTTTAATTGGTTTTTTTTTTTATTTTTGGGGGTGGGGGTGTCAGCCTCTCCTTTTGCGTCAGAAACAGAACCTATATTTAGTGTGCATGTATTCATCACTGATGGTTTCCCCTCTTCCCTCTCCTTGCAGGGCCCCTGGGCTGCTGCCATATGAACCTTTCACCATGGTAGCAGTGAAAATGCTGAAGGAGGAAGCGTCTGCAGACATGCAGGCCGACTTTCAGAGGGAAGCAGCTCTCATGGCAGAATTCGACAATCCGAACATTGTCAAGCTTTTAGGTATGTCACTGAGGCATCCTATTGCCTTTACAGGATGGTGCACCACATCAAAGCCTCCTCATGCTGCACTAGTGTACTGCTGGCCATCTTGCTGCCTAGCTCTGCTTCCAGCCTAACAACATTGACACAGATATCTTACAAGGGAAGACATGAACTTCCTGGAACTGTGATTTATTTTGTGGGTACTGAAAAGAAATAGCACAAGTCTTGTTAGTTTTATAGGTCCCACTTACTATTATGATGTCTGAACACTTAATAGCATTGAAAAAAAAATTAAATGAACAAAGAAAGCCAGCCACAAAAACAGTCTCTTCCTTTCCTTCCATTCCCATCTGAAAGGACATCCTTCATTGTTGGATTTTTCTTAGAAAGTCTTGACGCTGCAGCTTGGCTAATAAGGCATTTTCTGAGAAGAAAGCTGCTGACCAAAATATTCTTTTAGAAAATTGTCATTTTTTGTCTGAGGTAGATGCTGCTGGCCACTTTTATCTGGCAATCCTGCTCTAAGTTGTTGTGCGCAGATCTGATTCTCATGAGCAGGGGCATCTGAGATCTTAATTTATTTCAGAAGGAAGCTCCACAACATTTTGAAATGGATAAACCACAGTTTTGGGGAAGCTGGGTTGATACAGGTACTTTGGCTACAGAAAAGAAAAGCCGGAAATGCACCAAGCTGAACTAAACTTTGTGTTGATTGTTAACACATTTTAGGCCAGAAAAGGGCAAAGGTGCTCGCACAAACTAGTGTCACATTATGGTACTGTGGAGAAACAGCCACATCACTGAAGACAGATTAGATGATAAATCTCTCACATATACTTGTCATGCTTGTCAGATCCTGATGTCATCAGATGGGCAACAGCCATTTGTTTTTTCCTCAGTGATTCAAATATTAGGTCATCAACTGGAATTTCAGATTTCACAGTAATATACATCACCACTTGCTAAATGATGGCCCAGAAAAAACAGAACGCATACATTTTAAATGTTGGCCTTTGCTGGTTAGCAGATTTATGATAGGTGCGCAAATATTATTGTATCACTGTATGAACAGTAAGGCTCATGGAAGTGTGGTTAATGCTGGCCCATCAGTAAAGCCGATGAAGAGCCAAGCATGTGCCCTTCAGTGGGACTGCATTCTGCATCTAACAGATGCAGCAAATGTCTCCTTTCTGCTGTCTGTTTTTGATTTGTCTTTCTTTCATTTTTGAATATCTTGTCATGATAAAAGTAATTCCTCAACTGACTTTTTTTTGCATGAGTTGTTAAAAAAAAAGAAAAATCCATAAGGCTGTGAGGTTACTTGCAATTCGAGTGTTCCACTGAACCTTTGAACATGCCCCTTGTGGATTCTTTTGAAGTCTTCCTGCTTATGTGTCACCCCTGCAACAATATTGTTGTTGTAATAATACAATGACCACAACAAATAAAAGAATTAAAAATAACATGATCAGAACTTTAAAGGTTACTTCCTGAAAGTTCTTGCAGTTGCACCTGGGAAGAAGCAATGCTTTTGTTAATGCTAGCTTGAGCAGGATTGGGATCTTAATTAAACAGAGCTCCAAAAGTCTGTGTTTTACCTGGGACATTGAGAAAAATTCTGCATGTAGGCATGTGCATGACTTGTTAGCATCACCCACAGAGCTCAGCATTAGATCCCTGATGAAGGACTTTGAAAGAGGCAGCATGTGTATGATGGATGCATGCAAAGTGAATGGTATTTACATGGTCACCTCTCTCTCTGAATTATTGAAAGTCTCCCTTTTGTGTAAATATTTTTGGACTTTTTGGCTTTCGCACAGCAGAACTCTCTTTGCTGCCCAAATGATGTGTGTGGTCTGTCCTCTCCCAGGCGTGTGTGCAGTTGGGAAGCCGATGTGCCTGCTGTTTGAGTACATGGCCTATGGGGACCTAAACGAGTACCTGCGTGACCGCTCGCCCCGCAATCTCTGCAGCCTGGAGCAGGACAGCCTGGACACGCGGCTTCGCCTCCCGAATCCCCTGGCGCTCTGCTGCACCAGCCAGCTCTGCATTGCCAAGCAAGTTGCTGCCGGCATGGCCTACCTCTCCGAGCGCAAGTTTGTCCACCGGGATTTGGCCACCAGGAACTGCCTGGTGGGGGAGAACATGGTGGTAAAAATTGCCGATTTTGGCCTCTCGAGGAACATGTACTCGGCTGACTATTACAAAGCAAATGAGAATGATGCCATCCCCATCCGCTGGATGCCTCCCGAGTCCATTTTCTACAACCGCTACACCACAGAGTCTGATGTGTGGGCCTATGGAGTGGTGCTGTGGGAGATCTTCTCCTATGGCATGCAGCCTTACTATGGGATGGCTCATGAGGAGGTCATCTACTATGTAAGGGATGGGAATGTCCTCTCCTGCCCAGACAATTGCCCCCTGGAGCTCTACAACCTGATGCGCCTCTGCTGGAGTAAGTTGCCTGCCGACCGGCCAGGCTTTGCCAGCATCCACCGCATCTTGGAGCGCATGTACGAGAGGGCTGTGGCCAACATGTCTGTCTGAGGGAGGCATTTCCTTCCTTGTCTCCTGTGCCCCCCTATCCAAACTGACTTGGACCAGCCCATGAGCTCCTGGGCGATGGTGGCTTCATACACTGTCCCACTCAGGGAGGAGAAACAGCTTGTTCCACTACCAAGCAAGAAATATAGACTGTACTCCCTTATGCACCTCCTTGAGTGGGACTATACCGCCCAAACAACAGGGCTGGCCTTAGCCACCAAGGCAGGACTCCCCAGGTTGGTGAGAGTGCTGGTCATGCTAACTCAGTAGGTATATACAACATTTCCATGAGCACAGAGTTGCCCAGGGAAGGCAAACCAATGTTTCTTCCTAACCACTGTTTCTTCCCTTCCTAACAGATCCCACCATGCCCTTCTGCATTTACACTCTTGGCTTCTACCTTTTTTTCCCCTTTCTCTTACGTTTTCAAGTATTATTTAAAAAAAGATTGCAGAGTTCAATCTTCTTTTGGGGATACTGTTTATTATTTTATTCTTGCATACTGTTTACTATTTTGTTTTTGCATATTTAGTCCTTTTTGCAGAAAATGGATGTTTATGAAGACATAGGCCACTTTTGTCTTTCTATTCACTTCCACTCTCTCTCATTACAATAACACTGACAGAGTCAAAACAGGAGCCTGCTGGATCACTGGCAGCCACCTGCATCTTATGTTACCAAGACAGGCAAACTCCTGTCAAGCATGACCCTTTCCATTTTCCAGCGTGGGAAATTCAGTCACCTTCATTTGATGTTTGTTAAAGTCTCACCGAAAAGCTTTCCTCAAGCATTGCAGCACATCTTTCCTGCCTTCCCCTGAAGCAACAAAGCCATTTGGTGCTACAGGAGAAGTTCATCCCTAAGGCCTGATGCTGCACCTCGTAGGTATCCAAGGTGTATTTATTTGCCACTGCATGGTCCTCACCATGCCGAAATCAGGGAGGAATGCAGCCCCTCTTGCGGAAGCGTGGCAGGTTGTATTAATTGTTTATTTCCTTTTCCTTTACAATCTTTGCCTCCTGTTTCTGGTTTTCCTTTCGTGACAGACTCTCCTAGGTCCACGTACAATATTTGCTGGCCAGCTTTCCTTATGCTGCCGTTTAGAGACAGAGAAGAAAGGAAGGTGGACGCCTGCCACCAGTGTCCTTCACAGACAACCTGTCAGTTAGGAGAAGGTGAAGAAAGTGTGTGCACACAAGGAGAATTACAAACTGTCCATCTGCAGGGCAAAGATGAGACTACCTCAGTTACACAGATCCCGCAGCCCATTCCCAAAAACCAAATGTTTCTCTGCTAAAATTTCTCCAAATTGTAGTGGACACTTCAGTGCTAGAGAAAATTTTATTCCTCTGGTGATAGGCATGACCTTTTAGCTCCTTGTGGAGTGAGAAGCAGTTGTGCCAGAGCTCATTGCTGACACAAAGTGTAGCCTGAAGCAGGGATGACTGAAGAGCTGGAGGGCAAGGGGAGGAGTGCTTGGTGAGGCTTCTGTAGCTGGGACACACTGGTTTAGCCTACCCAGAAAGCAGCAGCGGAGAGCAGCTATCTAAGGTTTCTGAAAAGTAAGGTTGAAAAGCTTTCTGAACCATTATAAAGAACAGAACTGAAAGATCATACTTTCCTCTGCTGCTCTCCTGTTTGTTTGGGTTTTCATTTTGTTGGTTTTGTTGATTTTTTTTCATATAACCATAGTTTTTTTCTGACTGTGGCCACAAGAGCATAATGTAATGTTTTCAGACCACTGGTGTCACTTTCACTTGGAGCAAAGAGCTTGCAATTACCAAAGACAGTGGCAAGAAAAGAGGTTTGGGCTGCAAAATGTTGAAGTGCTAAAATAGTATCTTCACAGTGAGTGCAAAATGGCCAGCGCTGTCTTACTCATTTAGCAGTCCTGCTGTCATGCTGCTATGACACAACAGTTTACTGAGATTTGGATGCTAAAGACAAATACCCTCAGAAAATCCCAAAGCCCTCAATTTCAATAAAAAAATTATACTGGAGGTTCTTATATAGCTCTTGTTCTTGCATTATGATCACCTCACAGTGTGCATTGTTAAACTTCTGTTAGGTTGTATCAGCTCCCTCTCTGTCTTCCCTGTTCTGAAGAGGCAGGAGTGAGGAGGCAGGCCTGGAGGGAAGTGTGGTGATGCTGAGCTGAGCCTGAATACACAGCCCAGGACTTGCATCATCTCTGTAAGGGAGGGTGCACATTCAAGATCCTTGCAGTGCTCAAGGCATCAGGCATTTTGTCACCCTCTTTAGAGAGGGCAGAGTCAGAAGCTGTGTGTGGGTAGTCGTGTGGGTCCAGCTACCTAGCACCTCCTCTGAAGCTGGAAGGATTCTTATGCTAAGCAAAGCACACAGTAACAGGTGTAAAACCTGCACCATGTGCTAAATAGAAACAAACACACCCATTTACAGTCTGCCTTTCTGCCTTCTAGGATCCCAGTGCTGGCTCCAGTTGTGCATTCTCCCATTCCCCCTGGAAAATAATTTAAAAACCATAATTACAGTTTTCTTCTTGTTAGCTGCCTGTAATGTCACATGCTTGGATTTTTCACTCACTGCCTTTGTGAAAGAAGGACTCCCATAGAATTGGAAGTGTAGCCCTTTTCAGCTCATTTTCCTAGCCCAAATGCTTCTCTCAGCAGCCTCATAATTCGGATGACAGTGGAAAATTTGGTCTTCCTTGTTCAGCATTCCAGCCTTTGCGGTGAAAGCATGTGCTGAAGTGTGAGGTAGTCAGTGTCTGCAGGTCAGGAGGGAAAAGGCTTCCTTCCTTGCAGGAGGAAAGATCAAGACAGACTCAGAGAAACTCTCAGCAATGTGCTTTCCAGGACTGGTAATCACTTCTGCGTACTGATCCAGCAGGAGGGCTTAGCACCTAAATGGTGCTGTCCTTTGAGGATTAAACTGTAGTAGGACTTCTGCGGCCTTAGTGTATAGCTGGATTTTACTGTTTCCTTCTGCTGTATGCTTTTCAGCTTGCTAGGAGCTGGAGGTTGACTGCTTTTCATGGCATGCCTTCTTTCACAGATGTTTTTTCTCCTCCCTATGTTTAAGATTCTGCTGTCTTCCTTCTATGTTATACAGTGTGCTATGCCAGATTCTTCTAGACTTTCTGTACAATTACCATCTAACATGAATTATTTTGAATGGGAGTAAACAATGGGATTATGAGAGAGTAGAAGAGCAAGAAAAGTTTGTTACTCAAAAAAGTTGCTTGGAAGCAAAAATATTTTGCTTCTCTAGTTTGGATTTATAATTCATGTAGACAGAGGATGAATCAAAAATGAACATTTTTATGTCCATTTTAGAATATATGTGTGCTTCAAGGTAGAGCACTTTTCTACATTTAGTTCAGTCCATACTGGCCCAAAAAATAAGGAATGCTTTATGAATTCGCGTGTCACCCTTTTGCAGGGACCATACTATTATATTAATTCAAAATGAACCTTTTTGGTGCTTTGGTTCCCATTCCCACTGATAGCAAAGGGAGCCAGCAATCTGGGGCACTGGATGAGAACCTCAGGAAGAGGATTTGCAGCACATTTGATGTATCCATTCCCTTTGCAAGTGTTCTGCCTTGAGCACAGGTAGCACATACACATTTTTATCCTGGGTGATATATTGTGAAATCTGACCAACCAAACAGCACAGAAGTCCTCTCATGTTCCTGTGCCTTTACTTGACAGTTGCATTTAAAATGCGCTTTTATAAGCATAAATTCCATAATTGATTGGACATTCTTTGCAACATGATCAAATTTGGTTCGAAGGAACTTCCTCTCAAGCACTTTGTGGGCTTAACCTGTCTCGCCTCATTTACCCAAGGGAATATACTAGTTGTTATTCTGTGATTGTTTGTTATACCTTCATGAATGATGGCTTTGAAAGACATCCCTAGCGAGATGTACATTTCTCATTATCTCAACCTGCGTAACTCATGTGTGCAATATTTTATAAAATAAAGAGACATTGGAAAGGATAATACTAATTCTGTTCTCTCTGTTCTCTTCCTTCTCCAGCATGTCTTTTTTCTTTTTTTTTTCTTTTTTTTTTTTTTTGTGGGTTTTTTTTTTTTTTTTTTTGGGGGTTTTTTTTTTTTTTTGCTTGAGGGTTTTTTTTGTTGTTGTTTGGTTTTGTGTGTTTTTTTCTGAAAATGGATGTATTTCATTTTATTAAAATATCTTTGTTACAGCTTAATATAACATTGGTTATGCTGCAGGCAGTTGCAGTAGTAAGTGAGCTTATTATATGGGCTCAAAGGCATGTATTGGTGGGTTAAATTGGATGCTGTAGAAACACATTAAGAACCTTTATATTATGAGAACACAGTAAAGGCTGGACAAGGGAAAGGAGAATGTTTTTACAGAAATGTGGATTGGAGTCCCTTGACCATTACCCCAAGGTGTAAGATGCCGAACACAAATGGGAATGACATCTGTCTTCCTACCAATATCTACTGGTATTTGGGCCTGGGTTCTGGTCTCACATCTAGATGTGTGGAATTAAAATGTGATATAAAATCAAAAGGGAATTGAGTTTGTTGTCTGTAGAACACAGCTACGCAAAATTTCATGCTGATGGGTTTATCTTTTTTTCTGCGCATGACCCTTGAAGATGAGCGCACTCAGTAAGTCTATGGGAATTTTAAGTATTTCAAAATTAATTGCAAATCCTTAACTGTGAGAAATGGGGACTCAAACAAAACTTGCTGACCACAATTAGTCAGGCAAACCAGGAAGTACATTCTTTCTTTCTTGCTTTCCCACCTGCCACCCTCAACACAATCTAAAGTGTTTTCTGCAATTCTTCTTGCTAGAAATCTTAGGGAAAAAAGTGTTTTTTAAATATTGTCCTTGCTGAGAAAGTCATTAATGAATTAGGAAAGAGTTATTTTTTCATCTCTCAATCAGATTGAATCATATTAAAATCATGTTGACTGTTACATGCCAAGTTTTTCAGGGCACAAGAAGAAGTGGTGCACTCATTTCCCACTACAAAATGAACAGATATTTAAATATGTAGAGAAACATTCTTCTAGCCTGGCTAAAAAGTTGACCCTATGACAGAACCTGTTGTCTTTGGCAGTACAACCTCTGCCAGGCTTCTCTCCTTCCAACCCCCTTCTAAGACCACCTGAACCAGACAGCACAATGGGATGTCCCTGGTGCCTTGAGTCTCCCTGAGCATTTTGGGTAATTCAGCCATCCTGCATGAAACAATGGGAGTAACTTGTGACTGGGAAAAGCAGAAGCATGTAATAGATAATTTATTTTTCCTTGGCTTTTATATGTACTTTTGTAAATGCATATCCTTGTGTTTGGAAATGTGTGTATGGGAAGAGGGTGCGGAAGCTTGCTTTGTGGGGAGGACAAAAGAGGTTTCCCTCAGCCCTCTATTCAAATTCCTTGTTGTGTCTTTCCATCCACAAAACTTTGCATCTTCAGCTGAATGTAATGACATCTCACTTCCTCAAAGGAAACTTGAAGTCCTAAGAGGCCTTTGCTAAGTTTCTGTCATTGCAGTGATGTGGCATTTGCTGCCCCTCTGCTGCTGATGTGAAGCTCTGAAGTAACATGAAGCAGCTTTGCATATTTCATAAAGAATTCAGAGGCTTTCAGTGGTGTTCAAATGAAGGATTAGGATCATTTTATTATGAAGAAGGAAAAAAGAAAAGGATCCCTGTCAATTTACCTATTCCACCAAAATCACAGAGCCTATTGTAATAATGTCACAGGTGTTTTACAAGTTTCTCAACCTTGGGAGAAAAAATATGTACTCATTCATTGACAAATCTTTAGAAAGTCACTTTTTTGTACAGTCTTGCTGTGTATACAAGTTGCCTCCAGACCCTGGAGGCCTCTGTCCATATATAGTAGTACAGTGCCCAGTTGTAACTGTAAAAAGGGGAGCACAGGAGGAGTTTGAAGCTGCCCTTAAAACCAGAACTATGAATTTTCTTCAGTACTGGAGTGACCGCCCCTAGCAAAGGTCATACTTTATACTACTGACATATTCATGTGCTAACACGGCATCTTATAATATCCCACAAATTTAGTATTGAATAAATAAGATTTTCATCAGCAACTGATAGACAGAAGGTTTTTTGATAAATTTGGACAAAAAAAGCAATAAATTAATTAATTTATTATACTTGTTAAAGAAATATTTTTTCTTCTGTCTGTGGGGATCCTTTGAATCTTGTGCCATTTATAGGCCAATGTACTTACTCTGACTGTGAGATAACCACACGATTTCTACTGGGCATGAGTGAACATGTTGAAGCATTTGTATGTTTATCTGCCCTCCCCCATGGCTCTTATATAAAAGAGATGTTACACTTTGGGTACTTATATAGGCTAGCAAACTTTTATGTAAACAAAAAACTTAATGGAAGAGGGGATCTGTGCAGAAATGAGGAGTGCCAGATGAATGAATGGGGGTTATTCACCCTCTGGATGCTGAGATTATGCTGTGCTCATTTTGACTTCTTATTTAAAGTAGTGCTAATGTCAAAGCACTTCAAGTGACACTGGAGAATGGGATGGCTTTGGTTATTGTGAAGATGGGGAACTTCCTGTAGCTGGCTGAGAATAGATTGGATGATGTGGGATTGCTACGTGGAGAGTGCAGCAAGGAACAGGGCATTCCTCAACCAAGGAGAACACCATTTTCCTGAAGGATGCATTACCAGGCACAGTCAGTTCCATGCCAGACTCACTCAGATTTGGCTGAGATTTATTTGCAGCGCTTTTGTTACAATTTCTCCTGTTCTGGAACACAATGAGATCCCTTGATGCTCACGCTCCAGGACCCTGAACTCTCCACACCTTGTGCTCTTCTCAAGGCAAGCAGCAGGATAGCCCTGCTCCCTTTCCCTTCCTCCCAGCAATGCACCACTTACATCTGATCACAGGATCCAGACAGGTGCCTGTTTGTGGAGCAGGGGCAGCACCAGTAAACAAGAACATTTCCACACCTTTTGTGATACAGGTGCAAGACTTTGTGGGGCTGGGAGGCTGCATTTTGTTTAGAAGGAAAAGGAACTATGAGAGGACTGTACAAAATGTTCAGATCAAAACTTCCAGCAATGAAAAGCCACCCAAGTTTGGGTGTCATTATTGGCCTTGTTGAAGTTTGCCAGCAGGATCTGCATGCCGCCAGGCTGCTGAACGGCCACGTTTCAAGAGAAACTGCTCTGATTTATAGCTTGGTGTCAGTAGCACATTGCAGTCCAACAGCCGTGGACTGGCAGGGGAATGGACAAGATGACTTGGTATTGGTATGTCTTACATGTGAGATCTTCAAGTCAACAGCAAAGCATTTAAATGATCTGTCCTCTCATTAATCTCAGATGTGAAAAACTGCGACTGTCTGGGCACCAGGTGACACCTGTCTAGACAAAACAATAAATTTTCTGGCTAATCTATTTTACTATGTACCACGCCACATACAGACACAACACTAAGATGCTTACACACTGTGCTGAACAGAATTGATGTCTCTTTTCCTAACAATATACACTCTTGCCCCAAGTCTACAGGACAAAAGAGCATTTGCACGAGATAAATCCTGTCAATGAGAGGGACAATCTGCCTATTTGGAAACATACCCTGATTCTGCAAGACTTGCACAAATATTTTTCTTGGACAACTACCATACAATCAAGTAGCTGCTACCACACATTTGCCCTTTTTTGCCAATCCAGACAAAGGATTATTTATTAGCAAGAAGATTTTAAAAATAATTTGAGATAAAATGTTAAATTAAATTCTTACACATAAGATAAAATTATCTCTGTCTCCAATAAAAAAATCTGCATATTTCATTCTTTTGAATCTCTCAGATCCTCTTTGTCTTCACTGGCAATTCTAACTTTACTCAGAGATTAGTGGGGCTGATAATTATTCACTGCTACTGCCAGCACTAAAATGAAGGGGCTTCCAATGAACTTTAAAACAAGGATGCAAAAAATCATGCACAGGGCACAGTTATATGCACATGAGGCTACAGATGCCAAAGTATGAACACATTTAAAGAAAAAGAAAACAAAACAGATTACACAAATTCATATGGGAGAGGCCTGTGAATTTGCATGATATTTAATGGCTTCAGTGCTTTACAGTGCTGTTTTCTAGAGCATTTTGGAGGAACAAAGAGCAAAAACCTACTTTATGGATGTAGGTATGACCTGAATGGGTGCTTTTCTTAAACTATCTGCTGGCAACAGTAGGAATTATGGTACCAACTATCTGTCCTTCTGATACCTGGTTTACTGCTCCTATTCTACAGATTCCTACAGAAGCGCCTAGGCTGTAAAATCTGGGCTCAAATCGCAAGTGTCTCCTACCAGAACTATAACTGGTTGGTCTGGCCTTGGCATTGGCATGTAACTGGATGAAAAAAATGTTAACTTTCTGTTTTCTTGTACTGTGTTTTATTTTCTCTAGGATAATGCTTATAACAACTTCTGAACCAAAACCTGAGCATCCTTCAGTGGGCAATTGCCCTGTGTGCATCTGCAGGGCTAAAATAACCAGAACAAACTCCTGGTGCAGCTCAAAGTGTTGCTACCCACTGACTGTGTCAATGACTTTTGACCATGTTTCTGGCTGATAGAGATGCAACAGTATTAAACATTGCAGGGAAATAACTGAAAGGCGTAAGGAAAAATAGACCAGATGATACAGAATGAGAAGCCAAGCTTATCTGCAGAGGAAGCTTCTAGAGACTGAAGCCCCTGTAGCTGCACATGGTACCTACACTTCAGCTGGGAACTAGTCCTGTGATCCCACAGTGGCAGTAGGGATTGCACACAGATATTTTCCAAGTTAAAACCACGAACACCTGCATTTGGAGCCCTTGTCTCTGAGCAGGCCATAGGGAAATGTGTGCTGACAGGTGAATGCACAGGCCACTGGATTTGGAATTCCATCTGTGTCCCTAAGGCAACCCCTGTACTGAACTGATTTGGTCACACGTCACACACACATCACACACATCACAGGATCATGTAACATTATTCCTGCAGATTTGGCAATGTCATAACTTGTAAAAAACACCAGCACAGTATCAGCAGCAGTACTTCTTAGGAAGAACTCTTTCCATCTAGTCACTAGCAGCCTTCAGTCCCCAGCTTTAAATGATTGCAGCCAAATGCAGTTCTTTCAGTTCCAAACCCTGGAACCACTGACCTAAGCAGCTGGCTGCCTTGTGTCTCCTGGGGCAGTCTTTTTCCAAAGAAACCTGTGATTCATCTGCAGATGGCTCCCTGAATCAGCTCCACCCACAGCCAAGAAAACTGACAATCCCAATGCATGCTGCCCCAGCAAGGATGTGAGCCCACGGCTGACATGGACCTCTCTGAATATTCAGAAACTTCATGCTGAGAAAGAGCATAAGTTTTAGCTTGGCTGGGTGGTAGGAAGGAGAAAGACTTGTGGGACACCCTTCACCATGGTGGGAATTTGTGTGGCAGACATGCTATGATACTGCAGGACAGCATCCACAAGGCACCCCAGGATGGGTGTGACTACTTTTGGGATGGCTTTTTTGCCCTGAGAAACACAGTTTGTCCTAGCCAAGCAGCAGCAAGCTTGTTGATGCTGTTACTGAATAACAGACATGCTTGGATACAGCAGGGATCATCCTGATCTGCTCAATTTCCCGGGGAAGGAAAAGTGGGGCAGTAGTAAGAGACTCATCCTTCACCCTGCACTGCATTGTTAGGGCTGCTTGCTGGTCCTTGAACTTCCCATGATTTTGGCACTATCAGGAGAAATTGGCTTGCTCAGAACGTGCTTGAAAATGCCAGCATCACTGTTGACAGCAAAGTTTTTGTAATATCAACAATTACGCAATGCAAAGATTTATAACACCTATGCTGCTGTAAATACGGACAGTTTTGATCACATAACACCATTTTTTGAGTTGCTGCAAATTCATGCTGGAGTTATATAAGAATGACCTGCACTTGTCCTCCCCTGGCAGTTTCCCACATGCAATTAGAGATCTTCTGGTGACAAATTTATGGTTGGATCCAAACAGTTTGGCAAATTCCAGATACAGAAATTTCTGGTAAGCTGAGACTCCAAATAACCTGATGCTGCCTCAGGCACATCTTCCAGATGTACAGTTTTGGTGTCAGACAAGAGAATTTCTTCTCTTCCTCTTTCCTCTTTCCCCTTGCTTCAGAGATACTTTCATAAAGAAGAGCCTTCTGGTAGTCCCTGCCTGGCTGAATTGATAGGTTACAGCAAGCTCTGGGGAAGTGCCTTTCCTGCTTTTCCTATGAGGTTTGTTTTTTTAAACTAAACGCATGTTTCAGTAAGGCCAAAATGTGATCATTTGCCACCTACTGCAGTACAAATTCATGCTGTGAGTCTTCCAAGTCAAAATGACAGGATTGCACTGGAAGTTCCCTACCTCCTAATGCTTGCAACACAGTGTCTGTCGATCAATGCAGCAGAGGGAGAGGCAGGGGAAAAACAAGGAGATACAAAACACCTTGCTAGGTTCCATGATTGTCACCTAAACCTGCAGTGGTGGGAAGAGGACTGCTGTAACTTGTGGTCCCAGTCAGGCAAACCATCAGCCCCAGGACTGACCTGAAGGCCAGTCCAAGGTAGCCAGAGGGAAAATGCCAGCCCCTGGGAGACCCAGCAGACAATAGGTGCTGGGGCCACTGAGATTATAGAATTGTCAAGGTTGGAAAAGACCTCTAAGATCACTGAGTCCCACTTACCTTACCCTTAATTTTACCTACATTTCTGAACAAGCAAATGGGTGGCCTTAGAACCATGGTGAGATGCTCAGCAATGTTCAGTGAAGCATGCTTTTGTCTAGCAATCATTTTCCTAAGTCTGTCCAAACAAAGGCATCAAATGTACACCAACAGTATCACAATGGAAATTTTATGAGACCTACCACATCCAACTCATTATCTGAGGCTCATACAAGATGAGATAGTCTGCCTGTTGGTGAGCAAGGAGAGACTCTCTGCTCCTATTGTGAATGGATTGAGATCAAGATAGTAATTAATCCCTGTTGTGTATTTTGCATGATCTTCTGAGAGTTGCCATGAAGTCAATAGGTGAGAATACTTAAGCAAGCTTGCCCTAAGGGTGTGCGCAATTTATCCCTTTCCAAGCACAAAAGTTCAGTATTTGACAGAGACCTGCCTATAAACATCTGACTAGGAACCAAAAACTTACTGCCAAACAGGACAGTTGTCTGAAACAGGCTCAGCCATGTTCTCCACCCTGCTTTGGGTAAAATACAGAAAAAAATTTGTTATGTATCATTACAGCTGTTACATTTGGCATAATAGGGTGTGTTCCACCTTTCATTCAAGACAATTCCCACTGACAATTCCCATTGACCTCACTTAGGAGATAGCTAAGATAGCTACACTTCATAGCCGACTGTAGTTAAGTTAAACAAAAATCCAAACATTCCAAAAGCAATAAGGAGTTCTGCAATGGCTGCTCTTCCCTGGTATTGGCATCCCTGAGCTTCAAGATGGCAAACATACCTGAACCTTTCTTTGAGAATTTATTTTACAAATGAAACAAGCCCTTAGAAAGCGTTTTCATGGGGTCCTTTTTCCAGCAATGAACAAACTTCTTCAAGAGGGATACTTTATAAATCAGTTAAACTGAAACTGTACTAAAACAGTATTTGAGAAACTGAGGCAGAGGGTGCAGATATCCATTCCTTTCTTTCATTCTAACATATACCACTTTAATGGCTGTTCCCTGACTTTCTTTGACAAAGCAGTGACAAGCTTCTGCAGTTGTTGTGGGGCACGAAGCATTAATGTAAAAAATTAATAGTGCCACAGAGCTGGAAATGGTTTGGGTCACACAGTTTTCATCATCACTAACAGTGGTCCTGGCTAGGTACCTTTGTGCTGTCTCTGTTTCAGTGTTAGTTGTACAAAGGAAAGAGAAGAGCTGGAGGAATCAATCACAGTGATTACCCAAAATATTAGCAGTCCTGGCTAATGGAGACCTTCTTCCCTGTCCTCCCTTCCAATCCTGAGAGAACAAGGCAATACGTCACAAGACTCTTCAAGTCAGGCTGCTTTCCTCTCCTCCCTCTCAATAAAACAGTAAATTGAGGACAAGATAAGGCTAAGCATTGCACTCAGTAGCTCTGAGGTTTGTGGAGCCTGAAACACGAGTAGTGAGTAGTTCTTGGCTGCCTAAAAAGCTACAAGTCACATCTGCATCAAATGGAAGCACAGAAAATTAGAAACTCAT
>VYXD01001091.1:162568-203720 GCA_013397195.1 Hylia prasina | reverse complement strand
TTTTTTTTTTTTTACTCCTCTTCATGGTTCCTACTTTTCCTTTTGCTGGTGTAGTTCAATTTCTGACAGCAAGAGGAAACATGATATTGCATGGCATTTAACCGCTGTGTAACTGCTCTCCACCCAAAAGATTTAGAAAGTGGCTTGTTGGCAAAATACCAGCTTTCTCAAGACGTAAATCACACCAATCTGCATAATTTTCCTGCTGATGTGGATGGAGCAGCATCTATGGGAAAAGGAGAGGAGAGAGAAGGCACTTCCATTTCTGAGTTCTCCAAGCCCTGAAATATTATACTAAGAAAAATTTAACTGACAAAACCCAAAAAAACCCAAATGAAACCAAAACAGCAAAATCCAGTGTGGTTTCAGGTATCCCCATGACTTCCAGGTGCTGATCGATTAAAAGGCCATGAAGACTATAGGGTGATATGTGACCAGCTGGTGTGTGGGAAGTGGCAGGGACAATGTGAAGCCAACACGTCAGAGGCTCATTTTTCAAGGTCTCGATGTACAGATGGCCCAGCTATGGATCATGAGTGACACACAGTGGAGGGGTCTGTGAGCAGAGAGGGGATGCAGCTGAAAAAAAAGCAGAAAAGCACGCAAAACTAGAGAAAAACCACTCTGTGCAGGACCACTCCAGAGGCATGCACCCACATAGTGCTCCTGGCCTTTTGTAAGGAGACTGTAAATAAAGGAGAAGGAAACAGAAAGGGAAAAAAACCCCAACACCTTTCTCAAGGAAAATTTTAGCTGAGAAAAACAATATAGTAAAATAGACACTCCTCTCTTTACCCTACAGCTGAGCACAGGGCAAGCTGGAGGAAAAACCCTTCCCTTTCATGCTCCCCTAAGAGTACCAAGCACACCTCTTCTAAGTTTCAGCCCGTGTGCCAATCTTTGCTATTAACCTCTCCCCGTCCAAAGTGAGTCTCTGAAGGTCCTCCCTTGCCAGCTGGGTTCTTAGGATTCTGCTGTGCTAGTTCAGGATGGTTAGTCCTTAGAAACCCCACTCAGCTATACAGAGAAATAAGTGGAAACTAGTTTACCCCCAAACACCTCTTCATGAGGTTTCCATGGAATGTTTTCTAACAATCTGAGCTGGTGTGCAGAAAATTTGACATTCTAATTGTGTGATGGGGTTTTTCCTAGCTTTGTAAGCCAAGCTATTAAAACTACCTTGTTGTTTTCTTTTATGCTCTTTCCTCCTGTGAAGGCAAACAGGCAGTTTTTACTTTATTGCAGAACAGTAAGAACAAGGCAGGGTAAGTTTAACAAGTTAGTCAGAGTGCAGATGCATTTTCCAGGGCGAGGGCAGGTGGTTTTGTCATCCGGAGGAGTGTATTACCTGCTGCTCCTATGTGCCTGGCAGACACAGGGCCTCACCCATCCTGGCTCTGACTTCTGCATTGCAACTGTCTGAAAACATCTCATACTTGCTATCTCTCCATGAATCTGCAGCCATTTTTCCTCTTTTTTATGGAAAAAAAAATCACTTTTAGAATAACAGGGGGTGTGAGATTGATTCTGCCTTCTTTAGTCAGTGCAAGTTGTACTTGCAGAACATCTCCTCTGAAATCAGCAAATCGTGTCATGAGCTCCGATGAAGTAGGGACAGCGGTTATTTGTTGTGAAACAGGGACTTTTGTAGATGAAGAAGGGTTAGAAATTAAATATAGATCATAGTTTTCATGGAAGCTTTATAAAAATTAAAAAAGTTTATTAATAGGTGCTTAGATTGCCTTAGTGACTGGTAATCAATTTTTAAGGAGTCCAAAGGGCAATGAGTTACCTCTAGTCTTTACTTGTTTCAGAGTTACTTGAAATCCTTCATGACACGTTAAACATGAAACATTTGAAATCTTACATTTACCTATTATAAATATTTTCCGACATAATTTCCATCCAAGTTATAACTCAAGTTGCTCTGCAGTTCATGATGCCCTTCCTGTCTGGTGGGTGGATATTTAGAGCCCTGTAGGATAGATCTATGCTACTAGAATGACTTACTTTTCCTGTAATCTTCTTCAGGATAAAACTTTAGGTTTCAGAAACTGAAGTGTCACTTTGATGGGGCTGTGCTGATTAATAGGAATTGTGCTTGTAGCTCTGTAGCAATTTTTCATTAAAAGTAACTGGAGTTATTACCAAACCTGCTAATGATTTCCTATAGTTTTAATTTCAAGGCATGTGACTACAAGGAGAGATTTGGCATGAGGTAATTTTATTTTTTCCCCTTCTTTAGAGTCTCTTTGGGAATAATTTTTCATCTTTGCATATGATTGTACCACTGCAACATGATAAAAATCCCACACTAGTTCTCTGCTCAGAAAATTTATTTCTTACTAACAGGCCTCTTGACTAGCCAAAAATTCATCCCAGGACAGTTTCATGGGAAACGGTTGCCAGCTCAAAGAATTTTGATTTATTAATCAACTGCTGATAGGAATTGGGCTGGGAATAGTCTTGAATGAGTTGTATGAAGTAATCCTCAGATTTTCCCTATGATTTGAACAGTCTCTGTGTGCACACAGCCACTCATCTTCTGCCTGTGACTACAGGAGTGACCCCAAACCTGCAACAGGGTATGGTAAGGTAGACTCCTTGCCCAGGCCACAGTTAAGTATTCTTTCAGTGCCGCTAAAATCAGTACAATTGTGGTCACAGATAAATGGGTCTAATAAATGGGAAAATATTTATCTTACCATTTATGCATCCATTTTTATTCCTGCTGCAGCACCTTTGTTAATAGCATACAGCTACAGAAGAGGAATGCTTATGCAATACACGAAAGGAGAAATCCTAATACAAAAAAGAAAACAAAGTAATGTGAAAAAAGGGGGAAAATGGCCAGGAAATGCAAATCTATTCTGTATCTTTCCAAAACCATGTTAACTGCTCCCCAAAGTCACAACTTCATTTTCTCGAGCAAAATTATTTCAAATTGTGGAATCCAGAGAGCACCAGAAAATATCTTGCCTGATTCATACCTTTGCTGATCCAAAAGACAGTTTTATAATTGAATCAGAGTCCTTGGAGGAGTAACCATCTATTTGTTCGAAAGCATTTTAAAGGGCTTAGCAACAGGGTGAGACAGAATCTCACATGTGACACTCCACGCCACCAAGTATGCAGCTTATGAGTTTAGCATGCCATTTCTCCGACAGCACAAATTTTCTCTTGCTTTAACATGCGAGGATAGGCAGAAAGGAGCCTCCCAGATACTTATTTTTGTAGGGAGGGCTCATTTAGGATAAAAACCAGTATAATTGTGCAATGATCTTTGTGTATGTAAAATGCCAAACCTTTTATTTCTTCCTGCTAGAATAAAACATATTCTAACTTAAGGGGTCTAAATTTGCTGCAAAACTCTTGGTGGTATCCAGGGGCTCTCTGTAAAGTTAGGACTTTATGGTGCTAGGTGATGCAGAATTATTCAGGAAATAGAATAATTTTGTCCTATATTTATTAAAACATGCAACAGGTGCTGGAAACAAGTGGCCCGGGAGAGAGAGAGAGAGAGGAGACAGTAAGGTAGCAATATAAGCATATTTTCAGATAGGCAAGTGCAGCTAATTTGTTGAGAACTGTCATTGGAGGACCACCTTCTGGAGCTGTGTTTCTTCCTAGATTGTGTAAATTGCTTTTGCCCTTCTTACAGCACTTGGACACAAAGAACTGCTGCTTGAATATTCCTGAAGAACTGTGCTTGTGACTGCCATAGCTACAGATGGGAGGTTTTTTCAGGAGACTAAAAATTGCGCTCAAACCAGAGAGATGGGTACCTTAAATTAAACTTCTGAAAGATAGAAAGATTGAGTTCATCTTCAGGTTCTGCTCTTGCAGACAGTATGACCCAGAAATAGAAGAAATTTCTAATGGAAAGTAAAGTCAAGGAGCCCTGGTCAAAACAAATAATCAACAGGAAGTAAATCTGACCGGCAGAGCATCACTGAATCAGGAAGAACTTAGAAGATGAGGAGCATGGTCAAAGAAAAATGAAGAGATGGAGAGATATAAGAGGGAAGAATCCTGGTGTGTGGCAGCAGAGCTCAACCAATCAACATCTCCAGCTAGTGGAAAATGAGGAATTCTCCTTTGTTTTTAAGGAAGACAATTTGCTTCTGCAGTGGTCAAACTAAGTTTTAGCAGCCTGGAGTTATTACAGGCAGTTAGATTTTTCCAGACCACCTCTAGACTTTTATAGAAGACAGGTCACTTAATAACACCCTTTCTTGCAAGAATCCATCCCACAAGAATTTCCACTAATCCCCTGGCCATCACATTGCTGAAATATATATTTTCCAGCTGCAGGAAGAGACTTGTCAATATGAGCAGCCCCAAGTACTGGGATAGTTTTTTATAGCACAGCTCACATGCCTATGATGCTTTGTGCAGTTTCTTCAGGAGCACATGTTTTGATTCACTTTAAGTCATTTTAGAAGACAGACTAGATGATTAATCTGCCTGTTCTGGATGCAGAGCTAAGGTATACAATGTCAATGGATTTCCATATTCCCATTTTACCACAGAGATCCTCCTATGCCAATCCACAAAGATTGATCTGTTTCTCCCAAGGTCAACTGTCATCCTGAGGGTCTGGAATCAATACAGATGCTCTGTAAAGTGCTTTGAGGTCCTCTGGCATGCAAGGACTACTTGGTGGAAGATGGCAGCATTTTCTACTTGCTGCATCAATGTTTCTTTTTTCCTCTCAGGCGCCTCAGGACAGATGCCTGCCTGCCTTTCCTTCTCTCAAGTGTGTTGGTAGCTCAGATTTTAGTTGGGTTCATAAGCATTTCCTGGCTGCTGGTGTTTGGGTTGTGTCACAATGTGAGTTAAAAGCTATTTCCATCCCACAGTAGTTGGTGAATGATACTCTAAAAAACCAAATTCTTTGTACTGGTTTTGCTGTTTTCCTCACCTGTAATGACATTCTAGCACCAATTTCAGAAACAGGGTAGTGCCACATCTTATGGAAAAAGGCACCTCTGAAATAACGAGGAAGTTGTTTTAAACAACTATATGAAGGAGACATTTTCCTGAGTGAAAACTGTGTGCACTGGATTGGAATATCCAAAGCAGTATTTCTCAAACTACTCTGTAGTGACACCACTGGATCAGAGAGAAAACCCTCCATCTATTCAGGCTGCACTTAGTTGTCATTTCCTCTTTATAGGTCCCACACTTCCTTTTTCCAAAAATTTCTCTGTTCCTGCTGTTACCTCTCCATACTGTGAATGTGGTCATGACGTCCCTTTCCTAGAGTCACCATTCAGCTAAGTGCTCTCCTTACCACAACAACTGAGTGCTCATTCACAAAATAATAGGAAAGGCAGTCAGTGCTCCTGACATGTCTGACATCAATGTATGATGGATCATTTCTGGAAAGACCTCCAGCAGCCTGTCCTTGTTCAACTGCATTATTTCTGTTTACTGTCAGAGTTTGCTGTTTTTTACTTCAGAGTTTGCTGAAGGCAAGTCACTACAGAGAAGCTCTGGCTCCTCTGCTCTTCTGCTGCAGCTGGAGATGGGAGAGGCACATTCTGGGAATTGCAAGGGCCGGTGATGTACTGGAACCAGCCTTCTAACTCCCACAAATAATTCCTGGAGGCCAGAAATTCTAGGTGTTTTCTGAAGATGGCCCATCTTTATGCCTGAAGCTGTGAGCATTCTTCAGCTGATTAAGATCATCATTTTGGCAAATAAAGCACACTCCGAAAGTATCCTTCACCCAGTCTCCTATACATTCCCCAAGCTTTCCTGTCTCCACACTACTCCAGGACCTCTGTTTATAATAAACATGACAACACAGTGAGGGTTTTCACATGAGGGAGTCAGTGCCCCCTCAGCAGATGTACAAACTTTGGAAATGCCTCCTGAGAACAGCTCACCACATGGTCAAACTGAGGTGAAGAAGGAACTTATATGCTAAACACTGCACCTGTATTTCTGGTTGTCCTTTCCAGTTTCATTTTGGATGCTGACTTATTTGCTAAGTAATAAATACCTTAAAGAAAATCACTGTATGCCAGTGAAAAATTTATTGTAGGTGGCTATCTGACTATGTAGCAGATAAAAACAGTGAATATTAAGCAAAATGCTTAATAGTGTTATCCTCAGGTATTTTTTAGATTTCTAGAAGAACAATGACTAAACAAACATCTTTGAAAAACTGAAAAGTAAATACTTTTCTGTAGTCAGGTTCTATGAACACAAGGTTTTAAATGTCTACAACATATAAGAACAACTACAGGAAAAGCAGGTTGTTCCACTTACTTTGAAACCTACCTTTGATAATTTCGACAGTGCCTCTGTTTCTTGCCAAGGGTGCCACCATGTTACTGGGTCTCCAAAAGCATGTTTGCTCCCCAAAGAGGATAATGTACCAGGGAACAGGCATTATCCCCATTGGATGTTGACCACTACCTGAGCTCTGTTTTTTTGACAACCACACCTGCCTCTGAAAAGTCTCCAAAATATGTGTGCTATGAATATACACAATTTGTAGAGGCAGTAGGAGATTGTGAAGTAGGGTGGAAATGTTTCTCGGAAACACATTTGCACTGTTGGTTTAAGATTCTCACTGGCTATGACAAGTTAGCACTAATTCTAGCTAAAATAATGTGGAAAGGTTTTCTTTAGAAATCTCGGCCACTGCATTGGTGTTATTTCAAACTACAAACTTCATCTTTACCTTTGAAAAAACCCAAAAGTATTATGAGGATAATGATTAGGACAGTAGGAAATCCTGGATCCAGGCCAACACTCACGCAATTACTATAAGTGACCCACAGCCATGCTTGCACTTTCCACAGCCTGATCACTTGCTATCACAGAGACAGCTCAGAATCTTCAAACCAGTCCTGGGTACAGGGAAACTTTGCCCTTGTCCTGAATATTTGTATGGACTTTGGCCTTTGTTTTTATTTTCATGAGTTTTCAGAGGTCGTGTCAAGGACAGGTATAACTCCTACTTAAAAAAGTGTGGAAGGCAGTACCCAGGTTTTGATCTTGCTCTTAGAGACATACACCTGGATTTGATTTTCTGATTGCAATAGAATCATCTGGCATTTCCAGAGAAACAAGACAAGACCATGACTGTGTGGCAGATAGTAACACCACTTCCTGTATTTCATCTCATGTCGTTCTTCAAACAGCTTAAAAGATCTATTTTAGTAGGAATTTAGATCTGTGACAGTAGGAATTTTAATCTGTGATGACTTATTTTTCCAGGGTATGCCATCTGCAAAACTGTGCAAACAAGTTAATGATCTTGATGAAGAAGTAGTTCCCACCTGTGCACTGAACATTGCAGCAAATTTGATGGAGAATTCATAAAAAAGGAATACTACTTTTCTTCCTAAAAAGGGCCACTGGCCTGCCTGAAGAGTATTTGTTTGACCTAATGGACAAATGCACTAATAAAGTAGACACAAATGGTTAGTATGGTGCATTCCAGTTAAACCCGTGGTGTGGTGTCTTCTTCTCTGCTTCCAGGGAGTTGTCCAAGGACTGAGTGGGTACTGACATCCTGAGCATCCATACAGATGCTTGGGGCTGGGCAATATGGGAAACTCTGTGCTGGCTTCAGCCCATGGAACCACTGGTGAGATTCCTACCTCCTTCCACAGCAGGGGTGTTCCCACCTGAAAGTCCCTGAAGTCAGCAAGTCTTTTATTGCATCACTTTTAGTGTCCTTGGAGAAGGTAGCAGACCTCTGAACTCAATGATCTTGCAAAACCATATATATGAGAAGGCTTTCATATACCTTGAGAGCATTAGATTTTCATAATTTCAGTTATGCTAGAAGGAAATCCCATCCAATAGCCCCAGCCTTGTCTGCCTTGGATGCCTCATTCACATTCAGTTATGTTTGCATTTGCAGGGGAAAATCCTTTCTGCCTTTTGGTCTGTCTCTACAGAGAGACATAAGCACTCTGTCATGAGGCTTATTTTGAGCAACTCTACTACCTTCCTTCTGAACTTATTACAACAAAATTCAGCAGGAGAGTGTCAGGTTGATTGTTTCAGCAAAACATCACTGCGGCCATGGCCTTGGCTCTGGTGTGGGAAGTAAGGAACACATTTCCAGCCATCACAAAGGGGAGGAAAGAAACAAGTCCAACTGAACTAAACACAACAGGAAATGGGCTGGCAGCTGGATGGCTTGGCCTCCATCCCACAAAGAGTGTGGGATGGAGGCCAAGTGAGCTTGCAGCTGGCACACAGAGGGTCAGTTTGACATGGTCAGAGCCATTTTTTTCCCCCCATTTCATCTTAATATTTATGAATGAAAATTCCTGGTTGCCCCTTGGGAATCACCATGCCTGAAAGGACCATAACACCAGGGGAGAAGACCAGAGAAAATTCAGCTCATGTTTTTTCATAGAGTGTTGTGGATTCATGCTCCCATCCAGCAGCCATCTCACCCGCTAGTGAGTTTGATGCTGTAGGTTTCAGCCAAGATTCTTCATAGTGGATCTCTTGTTATGTATGTATGCTCTAACAAATACTGCTCTATGTTTTAGCCATATTTTGGAGCTGAATGTCTCTGCTCCCTGTTTTTCAGGCAAACCCCATTCCTTTATTTCTCTCCTCCCAAGCACCACAGGCTTCAACACCACTCCACAGGCCTACACGGTCCCATTGATTTTCCACAACCCTCCTCAGCAGCTATAAGGGTCTGGGTTTGTTTAAACGATAAACCTGCTGACTAACTCAACCCTTCCAGATTTTCAGGAAACATAGCCATTTCCTGATGGACTCTTACTTCAGCATCCTACTTTTCACCAGGTCCTTTGATGGCTTCCTAATTTCCAGGCCTGCAAAAAATCAAGCTTAGCAGCCCATTAGTTTTCTGTCTGTGGTTCAGCAAAGCCTAATCACAAAGAGTTTCCCACCTTTACATTTAATCCATTAATTTTATTTTTTTCTACAATTCTCCATTTAGTTTATAATCCCTGAACATATATTTTGCTTTCTTCCTTCATTACTACTTTTTGGTGTCCAATTGCATTCTTATGTAATTCTCTCTTTCTTGTCCAAACTCCCCTCCAAGAATGAGGTAAAAAGATTACCAACCAGCTCACGCCCGAGTTGAGAGTGAGTCAGCTGGGTGACAGAATTGTTTAACAGAGTGACTTAAGTTCTGATGTAGAAATGGTCTCATTTGCTGTTGGAAATGTTTTCCCATGAACACATTCATTTATTGCTCTGGGTTCTGCAAAAACACATTACAAAGAAGTATTTCCCATACTGTAGAACTCAGGGTGGAAAGGGAGCAGAGGGCATAAACCTGATACCCCTTACTGAAATGGAAAACTTAAATACTGAGGGCTAATTGCCTAGTTGCATATAATGTGTGGCAGATCCAGGCATAATTTTTATGTTCAGATTCTTGGCACGTTTTATTCATCTGGCTGTATTTCCTCTTTCTTTTGATTATTCCTTGCCTCTGTTGACTGTGTCCTGGGTCTCTGGACTAGAGGCAGAGCAGAAGGGAAGGCACAGGGTGGCACAACGTCTGGACTGCTGCATCCTATTGTGTGATAGCCTTGTGCATCGGCACTGAGCCCCAGGAGAGGGGCAAGCACTGGGACCAGAGCCACAGCCCTCCTCAACACCGTGCTCCACTGCTGACTGTGGGGCAAATCCAGCCGCAAACGGGCTGGGCATGATTAGGGAAGGAGGAGGAGGAGGAGGAGGCAGAAGCCCACCCAGACCGGTGGTGGGATTGCAAAGACTCAGGAGCTTTATTGATGGACAATTCTTTGATGAATGACTGGATCTGCTTTGTTTTTCATTGTATGCTTGACTTGCACACAGTGTTAACTGATGAAATTATGGGGTTTCTTACTAAAATCACATGTATGTCACTGCTAGCTCGTAGCAAACAACATGGCTTCATTGTAAATTTATACGCTGTGTAATTTTTTTTCCCACTTTTAATGGAAAACACACTGTTTTGTTTGGACTATCTCCAGACGTTTCAGTTATGGAGTTACTCACTGAAGGTGAAGTATGTGGGAGGTTGCTTTAAGCAACATTACTAGTAAAGCCACTTACTCTGAATATTGGCTGCTCTTTTACTTTATTTGGATGAAGAGCAATATTTTCAAAACTGTCTGAGCTACTTAGGAGTCCATGGCTTACACCAGAAAAATTTCACTGGCACATGTTGGACTGGATGTGATGTTTTTTCCTTCAATGCTTTTACCTTCAGATACCAATACAAGACACTGGAACAAAGGTGCCTTTTTCTGGTGCAGTTTCTTTGAGTTCCTGAACCAGATTAACGCAGACTGGCAGAAGCAATAGGAGACTAACACACATATCTTGACACAAGCTGAGCTGCATCTCTCCCATCAAACTCAATAAAATGGATGCAGCCACCTTTGTGCGTATTTAAGACACTTGTGAAGAAAAGAGTTTTTGACTTTTTAAGAGCCAAATTACTCTAATGAAACTTGATGCTTCTTCAGCTAAGCAAATGCTTTTTGAAAATGCTAGCCTTGCAAGTAAAAGAACAGAGCACAGACATTATGAAAAAATACAACAGCGCTATAAAGACTTCCTTTTATAGCATGGTCCATTAGAACATGAGTAGAAAAAAGGAAGAACTTGAATTTTGCATATATGACTTAGATGTTTTTTCTTTCACCACTGCCTGGTGCTCACTAATGAATAAGATGTTTACTGTGGATGTTACTATGCTGCAAGAAACTTTTAAAATGCTATTCAAATTTTAGACAGAAAGAAAATCCCACACCCTGCTTCTGTGTGCAAGATACACACACCCTGATGGCAGTACCCACTGTGGGATGGATTCTGCTACCACAGCACAGCCTCTGGGCCAGGCAATGCAAGCCAGAGTTGTCTGCTGTTCAGTACTCACTGGAGAAGCAGAGGGGCCAGCAGGCTGCTATTTTTAACACACACCTGGAAGGACCGCCTCATATTTTCAAAACCATATATGTTGTTTGACTTGTCCTTTTTGGCTGAGTTATAGCCATGGAGCACAATTTAAGGACAGTGCAGAGGATCCCATCCTGAGTTCACTGTGGAGCACTATGATACCTCCTGACAACAAGCCTTATCCCAGACAAAATTTATATCCTTGCTCTCCAGGCCAGGTCCTGAATCTTTACAATCCATTTTATGGGTTCATTTTAACCATATAGTACCTTCAATCCCAATTTAGTGGTGTTCTGCTGTATCTCCACAGAGATTCCACCTCTTTGTAAAGCGCTAGAGGCAGACAAGAGGGTAGTCCAGCTTGTCTCCATTTCATGTAACTACTTGCAAACATTTTTTGCCATCTCCCTGTTGCAACATGGCCCTGTGGCTTGCTTGTGGCTGCTGCTCCTGGTGGGGCTGCCCTGGCACAGCTGCCCACATCTGGGCTGACTTCACACCTCAGAGATACAAGTGACCCCCTCCACAGTCCCTTTGGTCCCTGCTGCCCTCTACACCACACAGCCATGGCAGGAGGGTGAACAAAACCTTCCTGACTGCTCCCCCTTCCCTGAGCTCACAGGGTGCAGGTCGGGTTCACATGCTGGCAGCTTCACAGTTTTCAGGCACAGTAATATTCCTACAGCAGCTAGGTTAAATGTGGTTTGTTCAAAAAAGGAAGTNAAAAAAAAAAAAAAGTAATGCTGCCTACTGTTTTACAGTTTTCTGCACAGAAGTAAAAAATAGAAATCAAAAAATACACCCTTCAAGTGAAAGTTTTCCAATCCTGCAAGTTTTCATGGAGTTTGGCTAAACAAAATCATTGCCTGTGTCATGATTGTGTTTTATATGTGTCCTTAGAATAAGTCATTGAACATGTCTGGTATTCCCAGACCATGGACAGCATGTGTCCAGCTATCAAGAAAAGAGGTCTGACAGTCAAGGTCTCAAAATTACCACTCTCCTGTGCACTGTCTCTGGTAGATCAGGTGTGGATGCCTTGTGCTTTTAAGCACAAGGACTGAAAAACAAGTTTTCCACTTTATAGAAAATATGCAGGCTTTTCCAGGAGCACAAACAGGAGTGTGTCTATGTCTGAACAGCAGGAAAAAGGACAGATGATCTCAAGACTAAACAACAGCTCACCTCTAAACATGTTCATGCAAAGATGTAGGAATGATGTTTCAAAAATAAAGAAAGGTCAGTCACCTTTTTCAAACCCTTAACCCAGTCCAGCTCAGGAAAGTCTGTTTTCCTGATGAGTGTCTTTAAGAAACAACATATGGGCAGCCAGCTTGACTGAAGAACATTGCACTAGCTGTAGAGACATATATGCGATACTGACATTTCCCCTGACATAACAATTTATAAATAAAATAATTGTGACTTGTTAGCATATATTTGTGGTTCAAAAATCAGACATCACTGTAATCACACAGGAGAGGGGTCTGGAAGGCAGCAGCAGCTGGATAAGCTCAAATCAGGCACATTTTTGAGTAACTCCCTTGAACTAAGGAGTGTTTACATATTTTGAAAAGCAGAATTGCAAAGAGACACTTGAGGACAAGAAGAATGTACAAACTTAAAAATCTGTGGCAGAATAAGCAGCAAAATATCCAGATATCATGAGCTTTGGAAAAACAGAGAAATAGAGAAACCCCAGACTATATCAGTGATCCTTGAAGCATCCTTCAATCTTTTGAGTCGTAAAAAACACCATTTATATAAAAACAGTTTAATTTTGTGCTCAGTGTGGGTGGTAAATGGGAAAGCTTCTCCTTGTTTCAATTGGCCTTTTGATCTCTTATTAAATTAGATACACCTAAAACAACAAAGATTTTCATCAGAAATAAAAAAAAAAGTAGTGCCATGGAAGGAGCATTATTCTTTCCTGTTGAACAAAAGCCACAACGAAGAATTTTTCCTGAACTTGCCAGAAAGCCTTTGAAAGGGTTATAAACCAAATTTTGCACAGAAGGTAAGGGAGTGTCTTCAGTGTTGTCCCTTATGTATCACAATTTTTCACTTCCTTTTTCTCTATATATTGTATTTTTTTTCCCATAGAGTCATAGAATAGTTTTGGTTATAAAAGATCTTTAAGACTATTGACTATAACCATTAACCTATTACTGTCAGGCCCAGTAGCAATCCATGCTCCTAAGTGCCACATCTACACATCTTTTCAATATCTCCAGGGATAGTGACACCCTTCAGACATCATTGATAAAGATATTAAACCAAACTGGCTCCAAAACTGGGAACACATTTGTGACACACTGCCTACTGTCTCTATTTCTACCTTGTCCTCCAGGGAACTACAAAGGAACTGCATTTGTGGTGTAAAACACCTGGCTGTTGCCTTGAAGCTTGCTACAAAGATGGTTTAGGTTTTCTGGAGAAGGCACAGAGAAAGGGCTCCTTTCACACAAATGAGGAACTGGAAGAACTCTGAGGGGTGACAAGAATGTCCAGCAAGAGGTTGGGCATGCAAGGACTAGAGGAGGGAGCAGCAGATCTTTAACCATGTGGAGCCTAAGCAGTTAAGGGGAGAAAGGCTTTAGATAAACATGAAGGAGGCTGACTTGCATTTGCTCCTGCTGGGTCCAGCTCAGGAGAGGCAGTGCTGCCCACCCAGACACACCTGCTCTGAAGGGGCACAAAAGGCACAAAGCAGGAAGGGAGTGTTGGCCCAGGCAGTGCAGGAAGTGCACTGCAGGCTCTGGGCACTGTGATCTCAAATGTGCTGGCTGTCTGCTCTTAGAACTCCTGCTCTGTGCCTCTCCTACTGCGCGCTGAGGCTGCGAGCTGTGGCGCTGCACGTGTTGTGTATTTAATGTTAACAGATCATCATATAAACAGTCTGGCTTTCCCCGCAAATGGTGATCCAGGGCTTAAGCAGAAAATCCCAGAGGTATTGCAGTGCATTTTCATGAGACATGATTTATTTTGCAATTGTGTGTTTTGGCTTTTTGCTCATTATGTCCAGCAATCAAGCTCTGTGGGGCTGCTTTACATTACACACCCCATGCCATGGAAAGCCCAGCACAAAGGCATTAGTCATGAATCACCAGGATCTGGGGAGATGAAAAAACTTGAACTCTTCTCATTTTTTATTTTTGTACTTAACAATGCTTAGAGTGATTAGGAACACCAACTTCTTTTTCTGTCATTTTGCTGAAGCAGACACTTGGCTTCCATCAGTGTATAAGTGATTAGCTTCTCTAACAAAAGGCAGGGGGCTAATGAACCCTTTACATAAGTCCTCTTTTCTTCAAAATGTGAAATAGGATCTAGCAGAAAAAGAGAGTCTTAAAAAACTATACTCAAACAGCACTGAAAGAATAATTTTATTCCACTTCTGCCCCCTTCCTACAGAAGATCTATGTGTGGACACATCCATTTCTATACATAAGCCAACCAGACTTGGTTTAGCTAACCTTCCACGGTTAAATCAAAACGGGGGACACACTAGGAGAAACATGTCCATGCACAAAAAGAAGGAAAGGAAGGCGAAGAGCAAAGGAAAAGGAAGAAAGCAGAGGGAGAAAGAAAGGAATAGGAAGTGGGAAAAGAAGCAGTAAGTTTGTTTTCTCTGTGCAGGAAATGTTTTCTCTATAGCAACAAGACAAAGTCTGAGGTTAAATGGTGCAAATGAGGACTTCAGAGAAAGAAAGAGGGGTATGTAAGAATCACAAACAGAATGGATTAAGTGATTTACTTGAAATAACCTGTCCCTTTGCCATACCTGTGTTTTAGCCCTATGCTATCTCCTGGAAGAGACAAGCCTGTGCCTCAATACAGTTTTGATAAATTCCCCTCCACATCCAAAAAATACCAGCTCTCCCGAAAAAGGGTATTTCTTTCACACTCCAAATTACACATGCCAAATACTTTATTGTACTAGATACAGCTTCTAAACATTTACAGTAAGTGCACTTAGTAACACAATTGTTTGCCAAAGCTCATTGGCTCTCTCAATACTTTTGAATTACAAACACGGCTTTATTTAAACAGGAAAAATTAACAGATTCCTGAGTCTCCCACATACGCTTCTGGTTATCAGAATTTTATCACAGGCAAATGGAAACATTTCATGGAGGCTCTTGTTAAAATGCTGGCAGCTATCAGTGTGTTGGATTTCCATGTACTGCAGAAGACAGCAACATATTTAATATCCTTGCGCTCTGTGTTTTTCTTGGGGTGTGTAGTTTTTTTTTTAATTTTGTGAGGTTTTTGTTGTAATTTTTTTGTTTTGGTTTGGGTGTTTTGTTTCTTTAAATACCAACCTCTTGTTTTCCTCCTTAATAGATTTAGAAAGGAGGAGCTGGGTGAATAACTTCTTAGGAAATCCTCTAAGAGAGGAAAATGGAAGGAAAGATAAGGGCACATTTTCTTAAGGAGCTGTGGCTGGACAGCTGTGGGTGTCAATACTTTTTAAGCTCTCTATTGATAGTGGCCTTTCCAATCAAATGGTAAAGCCCAAGCAATTTGTCTGAACAAATGAGATTCCAGTTGCAAATCCCCTCCTTAAGGACATCAGTATAGATGTGTATAGAACAGATTGATGCCTCACAGCAAGAACTGGTTTGAAAGGACATGACAGGTACACTTGCAATAACAGGAAAGCCCTTAACAGGACCAGAAAAAGGAAAAGCCTGTATTTACCTCTGCAGCAAGTGGAAAAAGACAGCCAGTTTGCTAAGACTGACCTCTGCCAGCTACCTCCAGTCTCCCAGTCAGAAGGCACTCAGAACAATGACAGGGACACCAGGAATAGGGTCATGCCTCCCAACGGGGTGAGGACAATGTCCTAGAGAAATGCCTTTGCCATTCTGCTTTGCATCACTTTTATTTCAAATAGACTGAAAGACAGACCAGGGGTGTTTGCATCAAACCCTCTTCACATCTGGTGGTGTTTTTTTTAATCCTACCTGGGAAGAGCAATCTGCAGGGTGGACTTTTATTTCTTTCACAGAAAAAGCTGCATGTTTTTTGTCTGTGGATACCCACTGCAGACAGATCTGGCTGCAGCAGTGTCACAGACAGAAACCCGAGATGGCTTTACAGTAGTTAAGGATGGTATCTGGCAGCAAACTTATGGGGCGACACAAAGATCAGAAAAAGCTACAAAACCTGGTTCAGAAGCAGAGCCCACTTGAGTTTCCCCTGACACATTGCTCCTGAGACCCAGACTGGCCATGGTTAAACCCCTGCCCACCACAACAGTACAAATCAAAACACAGTCCACAGAGTGACCCAAAAATTTTCATTTCAGTGCAATCCCATACTGGGACAAATTTATGTTGATATTGAGAAGGTTCTTAGCAGAGGAAGGAGAAATAAAGCACTGGACATATGACATGTCCTTTCCTCTTTGACATCCAAGTTACCCAGGCTTAGTTTGCCCCATGAAGATAGCAGGCCTGCCCTTTCTGCCAAGTAGCCTACTCCAAGCCTTTGTTGCCTGCTTGTTTAAATGCTGCTACAGCTGTGACTATTTGGCAAAGGCCGAGTTAGAAAAAAGAAAAAATGAATCTTGTGGCAACTATTTTAAAAAACTCCATTACTGGTGCACAATGGACAGAGAGGTACGCTTAATTTAGGAATCGCTGAAAAGCCTTTTTTTGGTCTGCCCTCTCTTCTATCTGCTCAGCTTTTAGTATCTCAGTCAGAAGACAGCCTGAAGCTGCCAAGGGATCTCAGAAAACTCAGAACAAAAAAGGTGCTAACAAGAAAACAAATGTGTCAAAATATATAGAATATATTTTCAATCTTTTATAAAAAGGTTGTGCTTTTTCTGACCAATGAGTTACCTAGCCTCTCTATATACCACAGAAACAGGAATTAGAATTCAAAGGTCATTTTTAAATCCATTTTCAGATTTATACTGTCACTGAAAATACATGAAGTAGAAAACCACATTTTCCTTGATCTACAAATAATATTCCTTTCAGTACACACTACACTACAATTGCTGACACAAACACCATTACATTTGAACTTCAAGAGGATTTACTTGGGCCAGAGCCAATCAGCAACAAAAGAATTTTAATGACTGTGGGAGGATCATTGGTATTTTAAGAAGTCTTCTAAAACCTTTTGAAGAATTTGAGATAAGTAAAAATAAGTGGGGCAATCTTTTTCCCTAAGTACTTTGCACCATGTTTTCACATAGCAGAAGTGAGTTCTACAACTGCACAATGAGGCTGGGAAATCTGAATAGAAGAGCAAAACTTAAAAAAATTCTGAGATGAAAACAAATGGCTGGGAACCATTCTAAGGAACCTAACAAATGAATCTTTCTATTCCAGCCTCTGGTTTTTATTCTCTTTGCTCACTGGAGCTTTAATTTCATTAGCTTGCAAAGAACTACTCAGTTCACAGATCAGATTCCTTAAGGATATAGGAACAACATGTCAACAACACAAAGCACTAATCAAATTTTTATACAGCAGCCATATGCTCAGTGAGTTCCTCCAGCACAATTCCAAGCAATGTTCTTCCTGTTGCATTTGATGTGAAACATTGCACTTCACCTTCTAGAAGAAAAGCTAAAGCTGTTAGATATGCTCCTGGATTAATATACCTGATGACTGAAATTTAAGTGCTGGTAAGAGTTCAAAAGGTTCAGCTTCTTAAATTGTTGAGTTCCTCCTTGGGTTGATCAATGTACCTGGACAGCAACTGCCATCTGACACAATCACAATGACAACAGAAACTCTCCTTGGGCCTCTGTCTTCACAAGAGGCCTCTGGACCCCCAAATGTCTCAAACCACACCACACCTGTCTTCAAGGTATTCACCCATGGCTTCTCAAAACCCACCGGACTTCCAGCAGGTTAAACTAGAGTGAATGATTTGCTGCTATTTTGTAACATCATCCCCCTGCCCTATCCAGATGAGGTTCAACAAAAGCATGCAAACAACAGTGAAAAGAGCACTTGGAAAGGGCAACTCCCCTGCCCAAAACCTCCCAAACCCTAGAGTAAAGTGTCTATGATCTTCTGCTTTTGTGGGGATGTTAGGAAAAAGTGCTTTTGCTGGACCCAAGGAACTCTAAGCACTCTTGAGAAAAGGATATTGTTTTTCTGTCATATGTCCCCTATCTTTGGAGGCAGTCTTACCCTCTCCTTTCTTCTGCTTACCTGCACAAGTTCTAGTATCAAGCAGGCACTAGGGAAAAATTATGAGAGGATTAGCAAGAAGATGCTTTAAAATAAAAAAATTCATACAGTCTTCTGTTTCTCAGTACAGTTCTGTGAATAAAACCAAATCAATCTGTACATTCACTTGCTCTCAAAAAAGAGTCAGAAAAAAAGACTGGTTTTGTTCAAAGCAAGTGGATATATTCAAAACCTTGGTCAACTGGCAGACAATGTTATGTTTATTCTCTCTGTCTACTCCACCTTCCACAGTGTCCACACAAAACTAGCTCAACAGTTCAGGTGGACTTCCATTTTACTAAAAGAAGTGTCAAAACTCTCACTTTATTCAGTGGAAGCAGGTGCTGTTCACTTGTTTCTCTGCTCTCTCTCAGCAACGAAGTGACTATTCTGAGCAATTTTATGCTTGGAAGCATAAAATCCAAGCATCTCCTCAAAGCAAGAGATGCTGAAAACACTGAATTTTGCTGGGCTGACCCTCTACCCTTCCTTTTTCTGAAATGGGAGATCATCCCTTAAGTTACATTAAGTACAATGAAGGTATGGTACAATGAAGGATATGTATCTTGGGTGGTTTTTTTTTTTTTTTGTTTTGTTTTGTGGAGTTATTCTTCTGTGAGTGTTTTTTTTTCCCTTCTTGCCTTTTTTTTTCCCCTTTTGTTTTGTTTGTTTTTTTCTTTTTGTTATAGAGACAAATTACAATGATGAAAACAGCAGCAGGAATTTACTGTTGATATATTTTACACTGTTAGGACAACACATAATTTCCTGGAAAGGGGTCCCAAGTTTTTTATCAGGAAGATCTCACCTTTGCTCACATTTACCCCTGTTAATGTCTTTTGTTTACTATCAGTGATTCTTGGCAACTGATATTCACGAGTGACATTTCTCTTCAAACAGTCTCACATTAAAAAAACCTGTTACCTTAGCTGTTTATAACAGTGTACATGTGTGGCTACTGCCTGTTATATGGTCCAGTCATTTGCAATGGGTGACTACCTTGTAAAGCGTTGACTTTACAAAATAAAATTGTGCCTTGGTTCTTAGTAGCCCAATGTTTTTGAAATGAAGGGGGTATCATTTGAAGGGTACTCTACATTATACTTCTCAGTGCAAAAATGCAGAAGGTGTTTTGTTTTCAGTTACAAGAAAAGTTCCATAAAAACATACCCTTTTTTTCCATCAAAAATGAGTATGATTTTTGCCATTAGCAAGAAAAGCATTCCAAGAATATGCCATAAATACAATTTTTGCAATCTACCGACCTGACTGTAGCCTTTTAAGAGCCTTAGAGATGTGTCTGACTTTAAGAACTTATCCATAAAAATCTTGGTACCCCTCATGTTACAAATTTCATACTGCACTTCAAAGAAGAACCTTATATACATTGTGACTTAAGTACTGTTTATTTCATAATCTAAACAAACACTGGGATACATTCTATGCTTTTCTACTTTCCAGCAGACTTTACAAAGAGCTTTTTTTTTACTTTTTTTTTTTTTTAAATTAAAACAATCTGCATACACACAGAACATGCATTCTCTAACGCCAGTAAAGAAGGTAAGAAGAGTCAGTTTCCCTCATCTTCCTGTTGCCTGTGTTAGAAAAAAACCTTTTCTTTTTACTGTGGTTATGACAGTGTGTCTAAGGATACAAAGACTAGAGGACAGTTTTACTCCCTGCACAGAAAATGTTCATCACAAGCATGCTGATGGTGATACATATTACATGTCTATTAAATGATAGGCATATTTTTATCCCCTTTACTCCCTTTTTAAAAATACTAAGTGGCTACATGTAAATGCAGTGAAGCAGGTATAAGCTTAATTAATCAGATTTGATTCAGACTGGCACCAAGATGCAGCAAAGTCCAACAAAGTCTCAGCAAGGCTTTCCATGGGCTATTGATGACCCCCTCTGCAAAGCAACTACTTTCTCAAAGTAGAAATCAAAGTCTTTGCAGCACGGCCAATCCTGTGGACAGGGCAGTCTGTGCTGGTATGTCAGGCCCCCTGGAAAAGATGCACTTGTAGTCCATTAGTGTTTGAGAAAACGTGAGTGGGTTACGTTCCCCGGGGCCATGCCCCTGCCCTGCCCCACGGCGTTGCTGCTCTCTGTCGGTGACAGGGCTGGCGGTGGTTTCACACCACAGAGTGGTCGTTGCTGTGCACGCCAGCCAGGATGGTGTGGTTGAGGGAGGACGCCGACCGATCCGAGCCTTCGGCGGGGCCATTGCTGCTCTCACTGCGCTGGCAGCAGAGGATCTGCTTGAACGTCGCGCTCATTTCCTTGTCTCGGTAGGAGTAGATGATGGGGTTCATGGCAGAGTTGAACTCTGCCAGGAGCAGGAAGAATTTTTCATAGGCCAGGACATTGCATTGGGGACAACAAACATCGAGGAGCAGCAAGACTAATCCCGGGGTCCAGCAGATTATGAAAGCACCTAGAAAGAGAAAGAATGGACAAAACACAAAGTCTACAAATATACCAATGCACTGTTAATTCATCAAAACACCGCAAGAACCATCCAGACAGAAGCAGCAATGGGTAATTTTCTCTTTCAAGAGCATTGTTCCCACATTCTCTTTTCACTGACCCCATAAGAGGGGTGCTTTTCAAAGATCTGTAAATGGTTTGGGCAGCACATCAAAAGCACAAGACACACCCCCAAACCCCAGCCCCCTACCATCTGAAATTTGCTTGGCAAATACATTTACATTTAAACTTGATAATGAGGAACATTTTTTCCTTCAGCTAAAGACCTCTGACTAATCAATCTCTTGATCAGGAGAAACAATACTGCAATTTACTTCTCAAACTAATAACAACAAAGAAAACCCTTCTGTGAGGGCTGTGACTGAAGCATCAGTAATAGAAAAACAGTGGTGCAGGCAGCAGTTCTCAAGGAAAAAAAAAGCCTGGGTCTTGTTAACCCATTTCAGCCCCATTATGTAATGGAAAGTCCTAAACACATATCCTTCTTGCACTCAAATGCCATCCTTCAACGGATCTACTTCTTTTCTTAGGGCTCTATTCAGTCGAAATTCAGAGGCTCATCAGGCTTCAATAGTGTCAAAGCCAAAGAGTCTTACAGCGATTAAAATTCTTCTCCCCGCCTTTCCCTGTTTTCCAAAGGTCTGAGGAGAACAAAGCCCAGAACAAAATTCAGAACCCAATGCAGAAATTAAATCACATGCCTTGTACTTTATTGGGAATACTGAATTAAAGGAAGATTGTAACTCCTTGCAGGGTTAGAGAGGCTTTAAATACAAGCACTGCTGGGGAAACCCTTACACACCAATCATGTCAGAACAAAGACAGGGCTCCTGAGATTTTCCAGGCTGCTTTACTGAGGTGGAAACCAACGTCTTTTCATCACTGAGCAGGATTAGCACAAGCAGCAACAATAAGGGATTCCCAGCACTACGAAGTGAGCTGTTTTCAAACTGGTTCTCCTGTCACTGTGGTATTTATTTGTTTACATACTGGTCCCATTTTTCTTGAGTGATGGTCTCTTGCTGGACTAGCAGCTAAGTCATTTCCCACAGCATACAGAGTTTTTGCCATGTCTGCCAAGAAGGTGCCAGCAATTTCCAGCCTGGGCAGTGGCAAATGTAAACTTTCTGTTGTACACCTTTCTGTTTGGACAGCAAACACATCTAGATTGAACAGAAAAAGCTTTTCCGAAGGGGTCTGCAAGCCTGCAATATACACCAGGTGACAGACGCTGGTTACCAACCAAGAAACCACACACGCAGGCTTTTTACACATGAAAAACCATCCATAAACTGAGTTTGCTTGCAACTAACAGTGAGGACCAACAAAGATCACCAGTGGAAAGAAGCTGGGGGGTGAATTGTCAGCTGCCAGTACAAAGCATCAAGCCCTTTCACCAAATGATTGCTTTAGGGTCTCTGGCAGCAATTTGACAGCAAGGGGATGAAACTCTCCCACATTGAAGTGGCATCAAACACGTGAACCCACTTCATAGCTTTTGTCTGCAGCTCTTTCGGATTCCAGCAGTCCTAGAAAAGAGTACTTGAAAGCCATGCAGGGGACTACAGGCTTTTGTCCCTTCCTTGAACCTGTTGTCATAAGAGTAGAAAACCGCATCTCTTTATTTGCAGTATTTGCCATGCTGACAGAATCTTCCCCCTGCACAAAAAAAGCTCTGCTGAACTGGTTTTTACAGAAACCAAGTCAATAATCCAAATTCAACCACTCACTCTTGAAACTGTGGATGTTGTGTTCAGCCTCCTAGCTAGTAAGGCAGCAGTGGACTTTGTTCTAGCTTAAGCATGTGTTTTCTTCACTATAGGCTGCCTTGGGAGAACAACATCAGAGAGGGGAACACTGAAAGTCATGGGATCTACAGTGAAGGACAAAAGACAATGACAGCATTCTCACCAGGCCTGTAGCAGAGAAGTCCACAGTGGAAACAATGGAGCTAGCAGGAAAGCTCTCCTAGCATTGTTCAAAGTTGCAATTGAAAGCTTCCANTTTTTAATTTGTTGCTGAGGAACAACAGAACATTCTGTTGGCATAATTTTTGATATGTTAGAAACAGCAACAAGAAGCTCTATGGTGAGGCAGATATGAATTTGCTCCTGAGAAAGTCCCAAAGACGTCCGGAAAAATCCAAATACAGCCCACTGCACTGAACACTTGTCTCAGATGGAGTTCCTGAGCCTCTCTGGGCTCCTCAGTATCTCAGACAGGTCTGATAACCTACGTGCTGAGGCTTGATTGCCTGCACTTAAGAAAAAGTGGACTCTGGTTTAGCAACTAACTAGTTGCTCTGCGCAGCTCAAGCTAAAAAAAAACTGATAAAAACAAAGGTTGCCTTCCCACCCAGTTCTGGAAGGAAGTCACTATTGTGCAAGTTGTCACCCTTCTGCTCCTAGCAAAACATGCCCCCATTCTAATGGCTGTGGCAGCTTATTAAGTACTTGCAAATGGTGACACAAAATGCCTCAGGTTTGCTCACTTTTTATTTGACTGTTGGCACAATGGAATATACTGAGATGCATCACTGACAGTAAAGATGTGTTTGACTTACATACAAAGGAAAACATAAATGTCAGGCTCTTAATACTTCAGATTTAGGAAAATTCATCTGTTAAACATGGAATTCTTTTTCTGGAAGGGAAACAAGGATTGAAATTTCTTTTTTTCCCCCCCCTCTTAGAATATTTGTTGAAGTAAGCTGGAAGTGAAGTTAAATTCTTTCCCTCCCAGAAATCTGTTGTGAATTGACTTCACTAAGAATGAAGATCTAAAGATACCACATTTAGTAAAACAGTGACATACAAAACCTTCCCGCTGCCATATACTGGAAAGCCTTAAGCATACACCAAAATATTGATGTTTTTCTGCTCAGAATCAGGACTGAGAGCAGTCTAAAGTAGAGTGTTAGCCATTTCCAGGTGCGTCTTAACATTTTACAAGCTCGGTCAAACTTAAATTACAATGACATACAAAGCAGATCTGCTGCATTCAGTGATTTTAACCTTGGTGGATGTGCCATAGTAATACCATGGCACTAGGAGAGCCCAATGTACTTGAAAAAAAATGCAGACTTTATGTCCTTGTGTGGCTGAAGAGCACTGCTGCCTGGACAGAGACCAGCTTGGGATATTACCTCCAGCCCTGGCAGCTCTTTGAAGGCAATGGCACTGCAAGAAGCTAAATGAGCTCTTCAGTTGCAGCAGAAGGAACATTCTCATGGAGCATGGCCAAGATCTGTCCTGAGAGTCAGGCCACAGAGGGCTGGGTGAAGAAGAAATGCCCATCAAGCTGAGGGGTAAATGGCTAGCCATTAGACAGGAAAGCTTGAGGGAACCAGAGAAATAGCACATCTTCTTAAAAGACTGAAGGGTCCCTACAGACTGAGAAGCATGTTTTACAGCAGGAAATATGAGTAACAAAAAAAGCATTTATGACCTAATCTAATTTTTTGCTGCTGTGTGATACCTCTCATCCCAATGAGAAATGAAACTCCAACTCCTTGTGCATTGTCTGTCTCGTGCTAGAAGTCCACTGGAGGCTTTCCAATGACCATGATATGACTACATCACATCTGTCTTGAACCCTTGTCTGGTGCATCAATGCAGATTATGTTTCCATGGTAGCTGGATGTTGGAAACCCTTGGGTAAATGAGACAAGGCCTCACAGCAAGGTTTGATTGCAAGAGAGTAAAAGCTGGTGTAGGCAGTATTGCATATGAAACCAGCCATGATAAATCATACAAAAATCAGTGAGTACAAGAACAATAGAGAAAACAACTCCAAAAACCAGCAGCCGAAAAGGAATAAGCTACACAAGAATAAATACTGATGAACTAGTCACTCATTACTAGGATACCAGACTGGATGGCTACTCATGAAACTTCTTGTGTTAGCAGGCAAAGTGTTTCCTAAGCAGTAATTTTTTTTTTTTAAATTTTTTTTTTTTTGTCTTTTGCCTTGGAGAGCCTATGTCTGTGTTTATCCTGTGAACATTTGTTTTCCTCTAACTCAAAAGAACAAAATAAAAGAAGCACTTCTGCTTCTGCCAAGTCACACACTGCTGTCCCTCAGAGGCTCCAGAGGGGTGTAGCTCTTGTCAATGCACACCTACTCTGAAACACCCATTTTCTCTGCCTTAACCACACTGTGTCCCTTTCATGTGCTCTCTTCTATTCATCTTGTGTGTTAACCCTGATATCTGGTATGGGCTCACACTCACCCTGCAAATTCCTCAGTCTACGTGGAGAGGAAAAACACTGAAAGGGCCTCTTAGGGAGTGAGAGAAAAAAAAAAAAAACCTCCCCTGTGTTTGCAGTTTTTTTAAGATTACAGGAATGGGATAAGGAACTAGCATACTAAAGACAGAAAAGATCCATTCCAGCTGAACTGCAGGAACATTTATAATCTGCTGCTGCTGCCCTCCTATTTTTGTCCACCCACTGTCCTCTCCAGATCCCCTCCTGCCAGTCAGAGCGGCACTTGAGACAGGCACCTCCCCTTCCTCCAGGACAACGGTGACTGAGAGAGGAAAGGACATAGAACATCACTGCTATCACTGTTATCACAACTATCAAGACAGAGAAAAGCCCTTCTGCACTTGGTGCAGGCTAAAAGCAATGCTCTGGGAGAATAATTTGTTTTAATTAACAAAACCATATCCAAGAAGGGCTGCAGAAGTGCCTGGCATATTCCACATTCTGATACAATCCCACCCTCAGCGGGGAAGGCCACTTGCAATGCTAGCTGAGGTGCAAGCTCATCAGCTGTAACACAACTGCACTTCTTCATGTCCCAGCCATCTGTAAACTGTATCAATAATCCTCTTTATCACACTGAGCATTATCTTGTGCATAGCATGAACAGAGATAAGTACTGCAGGCAATAGTGCTTACTTACAGCTATGTATTGTTTTCCCCTGACACAAATATGACAGCATGAAATCTAAAATGAACGGATGATTACATATGCCAAAGACCATAAAGAGCATTTATCATGCTGTAAACATACAGAGTGTAGGAGTAATTCTTCTAATTCTAGTCTGACCTAATTTTTTCCCAATTTTGACATATTACAATATAGCTAATAGTTCTGGTGGATGAAAACACTGTTGTTGTTTTCTGCATTTTCTGCTGGAAATAATTCACATGGGCATTGCTTGCTTCCACCCATGGAATTTTCATGTGAAGAAATAAAATTTGACTACCACATTTGGATCAGATTAATAAATTTAAAATAATTGTATGCTAAACTTGGCAAATTCTGGAGAACTTAATATATGAAAGGCTTGCCTCTCCATCCACAGACTCTAAAATACTTGAGGAGGAGGACAGTGAAGGAAAGTCCTTGAAAAATACCTCAGGTAGAGAAGAGCTGCCTACAGGATACCAGAAAGAATGGACATGTTGAAAAAGCTGCTATCAGAACAGCTTTATTTATTCAAGATGCCTTTATTTAAGGAAGCTGTATGAATTCTGAATGAGTGAGAGATTCATAGCACACCCCTTCTGCAGTTTTTGATTGATTATAAAATGCTGCCTTCTCTCATGTGCCCTCTGGGAGACTTTAACACTATGGGTGTCTTTGTGTTTCAAGCCAAGCATTTATCTGGTGGGGCTGTGTGTAAAAGAAAGAGGAGATATCTCCAGAAAGAAAGAGGGAACAGCAGTTTAAAACAGGAAATGAGAAACAATGCAAAAGTAAATAAAACCTACATTCATATTCATGCAGCACTATCTTACATATACTTCTCTGAGATGACTTGAACCAAGAGGATGTGAGCACATAAGAGAGAATTGACAATTAGAGAGCATATGAAAGGAGCTGGGTGATACAAGACACCAGCTTGTCTTTCACAACACTATAATATGCCTTATCCCTAGGGATCTGTGTCCTAGTCTACTGCGAGCTGAGCAGCTCTAAATGTGTAAGTTATAGATAAAATCCTATCCTCAGCTTTATCAAGTATCTTAACTCTACATGAATTCCATAATTGACAGGTTTGGGAGATTTTTCAGTCTACTGTACCATGGTTTGTAAAGGGATTTTAGAATAAACTGGTTCTGCTAGTATTGTATCAGATCCCTGTTTTCCTACCTTTTCCACAGCTACCTGCACACACACAATCCAACCCCTTGCTGAATCTTGTTCTGGGATTTTCAGCTAGCAAGTTTGCCCAGACTTTGTACAAAATAATGGCTGGATTGTGTAGGAACAGAGAAATCATGTCTTGCTCAAAAATGAGTTTCCTCTTCTCAGCAGGAATTTAGAATGTGTCTGCTTCAAACATCTGTCTTCACCTTTGAAGGTGCACAGAATTTTTGGTGTTTAAGGCATGGCTATCTTTGTCAACAAGCCACTCCTTCTCTGAGGAACCCATCTGCTTCCATCTTCACACATTTGTGTCATTTAAAACATGTTAATGACTTAACATGAAAGCAGCCTTGGGGCTCTGCCTGTGCTCTGACTGGGGTGGGAGGAGTAGCAAGCCTTGACCCCAAAGAGTGAAGTCCTGTGTATGTTAGCATCACCTGTTTCTGGGCCTTTATATTTAGTATTTTGTGTTTCTGTTCATCTATCCAATCCTCATCACCTTCTTTCATTTCAGAAAAAATAAAGTAAAACTCTTTCTAAGGGGGCATACCATCTTGACTACCAATGATACTTCTGCTGGCACCTAGACTCCTTTGCTGGCCTCTGCTCTACCTGTTCTCTTCCAATACTCACATCACCACATTGCCCCTGACAATTTACCATTGAAAACCACACAAATCTCTTGGTGAAATCTTTTGGTCAAAGCCTTTCTTTGAAACCAGACACACTTTGGCACCTACACCTGCTACACAAAGGGTCAACTGAAGAAACATCTATCTTTCACGATATTTCACAGGGAGCTGACAACAACCATTAGTCAACAATTTCATTGGCACCACTAGCTGCATAACCACCTTCTCTGAGCATGCAGATACTCAGACACAAAATGCCTGTGGTCAGTAGGGCTGCATCTACAATGATCATACCTTCCCTTATCTCAGCGTGGGCCAACCCCTTTCATCTTCTTTCCTGTTTAACTTTGCAAGTCCAGACCAGAGGTGATGAAGAGCAGGTTTCCCTCAGCCAGACTCACAAGTGGCAGCTGTGGGAATCTTTGTGAGCTCTCTCTCTCTGCAGCACTTTGTGCTTACTGCCCCGAGTGCTCGCTGCCATGTGCTGGAGGCAGAGTGTGCTGACACTCAGACTCCCGGCTTTCCTTCTGAAGATCCTATTGGCTGCATGTCTTCCCACCTGGACATCATTCCATAGAGCCTGGCACCAGATGTGGGCATTTCCAATATCACATGGTATCCAAGCATTTTCATATCCCTGTAACATCTAAAGCTTTGGAAGTTTGAAACAGCAAACAAATAGAAAAGCCTGGTGAGAACCAGTAGCAAAATAAAACTAACTGAGGAGAAAATGAAACTGGGCAGTAGCGAGCCACCAAAGACGACCTGCTTATTTCATGGGTGCTCACCAAACCCTAGCTGAGGTTAACACTTGATGCAAGTCCCTGCCTGATGCTGGCAGCCTTGCAAATGAGTGCACTGGTTTTTGGCCAGTTGATCCAGCCGCCCTCAAGTATTCCACAGCTGACATCTTTCGAGAAGAATTCCAGTGCTAATGCAAATGAAGGAGACCAGGAGGGTTTCTCAATTGACATCTGCAAACCAAAGGTGTTTGAATAGTCCTCTTTTAGAACATACTTGCAATGGTTTTAAAAAACAACTTGAAAAGAGGAATGTGCAAAATGCATTCCAAAAATAAAAGCAAAAGCTTAATCCTGTTGCAATTTATCCGTATCCATTAGAATCCCTCAAAACAAGAAAAAATGGAATTTGCTCCTGATCTAGTAACTGCAGGAGAGAGATGGTGCATGGCCCCTCTGCAAAGGGAGAGACTAAGGCTTTTATCTATAGAAAGCATTTTAGACAAAAACAGGAAGTCATTAAATGCCAGTGGTCAGCATTCCGACTGATTTCTGAATTCATAAAGATATGTGAAGCTCATGTCTGAATAAAAGCTTGGCTGTTGCCAAAGCAATCTGATTATTTATCTCTGTGTAAAGACAAACAGTAGTCCATGTGGAGTTTCTCTGTTGCCAAAAAACCTGATACACAGAGGAAATTTTGGTGTCTTTTTCAAATTTCAGATGTTCTAGACAAGCCTTTATGCTCTAACTTGAAAACAAATACTCCTACAGTCCCAAATCACTGCTGGTAACTTGGCCAGAAAATGAACATGTAAGCCCAGCTGATAAGGGGCTCCCTGTGTCACAGGGCAAAGAAAAGCAGGCAAGAGATGTCTGGGGAAAATTAGAAGCAAGAATCCTAGAAAGACTTGAGTTGGAAAGACCTTAAACATCATCTAGTTCTAACCCCTTACTGTGAGAAGGGATGCCACCCACTTCATTAGGTTGCTCAGGACCCTCTAACACTTCCAGCAATGGGACAGCCACCATTTCTCTGGGCAACCTTTCCAGTGCCTCATTACCCTCACAGTAAAGAATTTCTTCCTAATTTCTAATCTTAATCTACTCCTTTTCCATTTAAAGCCATTCCCACTTGTTCTATCACTCCATGCCCTTGTAAAAAGTCCTTCTTCAGTGTTATTGAAGGGTCCTTTCTGGTACTGAGAGCTGCTATAATTTCTTCCCAGAGCCTTTTCTTCTTCAGGCTGAAAAAGCCCAGGGCTCTCAGCCTCTGCTCCAGCCCTCTGATCATCTTGGCCCTCCCCCGAATCTGCTCTAACAGGTCCAAGAAACAACTTTTAGCTCATACCTGGAAACCTGTTGTCACCCCCTAATCCAAACTCAGCTAGGATTCTCTTTTGGGGCCTGATTGCTCATAGGAATGATTTGGAACTTCAGGTGGGGGACAGACCTCTCCTTGAACTGCAAGAGGACCCTGTCTGAAGGGTCTGGGTGAGGCTTTCAGGTCCTGGATGTGGGCAGCTGGAGGTCACCAGGTCTCCTGAAACATGAACATGCCTCTGCAGAAGTGAAGTCTCACTGCAAGAGGTCATGTGAGGCAGAAGCAGGAGAGCTGGCACCCTACAAGCAGGGCTCACAGACTGGACTCTCCTCTGCCTGCTCCTGCTAGTACATTTAGTGTGTTTGGGACTCGGGTGTTTTGCTGCTTTTCTAGTAGCTGCAGTTTCCAATCACAGAAAAATAACTCACAGCCATGCTGAAAATATCCTGTTCTGCCCACTTTTCCTACAGAAATCCATACATCTTCTGCAGTACTCCACTACCTTCCCAGATATGGCCAGAATGCTACGCTCAAACAACACAGTTTAGCAGATACCAAACAACTGCTATGTGAGGTTGTTTAATTGTATTTTCTTTTGTTGTTAAGGACATTAAGTGTTACTAGTATTATGTTTGGATAAGCTCCAGTTGCAACAACACAAGATTCTAAATGAAGCCTGGGTGGATGCAATTTAATATTGTAAAGGACTGGCTTGATTCTTACATAAGATTAAACTAATAATATTAGAAGAAAAATATTAGCCTCTGTCAGTTTCCTTAATAAGAATAAAGCCTGTTTCTCTCATGCTAATGTAGGAGAAAGTGTTACCAAGTGTTACCAGCTCTACCTCAGCTGCAGGAAAACTGTGTGTGCTTTTAATTTATATAGCATACTAACATTTGTCTGATGATAGCTATCTGGTTAATTGCATTAAGATCAGTTGCACAAAACCCAAGAAGCAGAATCCATGCTGACAGCTGTGCCTCTCTGAGAAAACAAAGAGCACAAGCTCCAGAGTGAAGTGGGCAACAGGGTAAGCCCCTATGGATAAGGGAATGCTACTCTAGGATAAGCCTGCTTGGAAAAATCGGCCTCTCTTTGGACAACTTAGTTTAGACAAGTTAGAGAAGCCCTTCTACTCCTCACCTGAGTATAACCAATAAACTACTTACCTAAAATAGGAGCAGCCTTGGACGGACTGCACATGAGTGGCACTATACTGAGGTGCCTGCACACCTCACCACCCAAGCAGTGTTAAAGTCATTCAGACATTTCTCAGGCTATCAAACCATCAGGGAGGCACCTACAAATGGCACTGCTAAAACAGAGAGGAGCAGACAGAGGTGGCACACTTCTCACAAGAGAATCACTGAGTGAAGAACCACCCTTGTTTTGATTGTGGTAAGTATATGCTTACAGATTATCAAAAGGGTAAATTCTAGGTTTTGGCATTTAATTCTATATGTATCTGTTAAAATTATCTAGATGAGGCTGGTATCTAGGGCAGAAAATACATGTCTTGTTCTGCATTTCCACTGTAAGGATGAGACATTGTTTAAAGGGATGCAGCTACCTTTTGGCTCTCACAGATTTCTCTGGATTCCCCATTAGGATGCTTGCTGTCTTGCTGCAAGCATATAATTTCAGTGTGGTAACAACAGTATTTCTCATATTTCAAATGAGAAATTCAGTGAATCGGACTGGAAATGTTTCATAAGGCTGATGGATTCCAGGGTCAGCTTCTCTGTAATTTCTTTTTTCTAATTTACCACAGCAGTCTCTAGATTGATTTAAAGTTTTCAGATAAACACAGAAGAGAGCTCTAATAAAATCTAGCCTCTCTTTCAAGTCATATCATCAAGAATCACATTGCCAAATCATGCATTATGTGGGTGGAAAAGGATGCATCTTCAGCTAGCTGCTTCTCTCAGCAGTACACACCGATGTAAAACCCTGGAAATGTAGCGACACCCTCATGACTACAAATGAGGGCATACCAGTCTCATACACTTAGAGGATTAGTCATTAAAACTGATCCTATGTTAGGACTAACTTTCCCCAAAATCTCTGCATTTATTGAAGATGTGAGCTTGATTTGGCATACAGAACACATCCTTGTGTTTCCATTGGCTTGCAGGAACAGTCTTCTACCTTTGGCAGTCTTCTCTCCTGTTCTAAATTTAACCTCTGCTGAGAAAATTATGGCACCTAAAAGCACCCAAGAATAGTGCTTGGACTGTGTTAGCACCACATCCTTGGTCACTTGGCTTAAAGATTGCCATATAAATACCCCCTGAAACCACAAAAAAGCACACTATCATGCTATTTTGAAGGTTACTCAATCTGCATGTTTCTGAGGAGGTTAGTCCTTTGACCTCTGGCAGACAGTTTGCTCCAGTGTCCCTATAAAAGACTGTAGGTTTTGGCTATATATAACAAGGGACAACAATGATGAAGTAAAAAAAAAAGGTGCCAAGTCTCTTAACTTTCAGTTCCCTTACTCCCACCCTCTCATGAAAGAGCAATTTAATAGCTGCAGAAAACTGAAATAGCCATCTGTAACCAAAACTGGTTACAGATGGGCTGACTCCCAGCCACCTTCATCTCTTTCAGGGGTGTTCATGAGAAGTGCCAGACAAAGGTCATTTAGATCCAGCCCCTATCTACCATGCAAGGAAAGCAGAGGTGTTAACATTGCTGCTTTCTCTGCAGCATGCCTTGCCTGCTGCTTGGCTTTGTCCTGGGTTTTCTGCTGCTGGGCATGAGCCTGAGTTCCCACTGAACTCTTGGCCTCTCTAATGAGGCTGTCAAAGACAGCAGTAATCATTCTCTTCTGTCACCTGTCCTCAGCCTAAGGGCAATGACAACTTGTTTCTCACAGTGACACAAAGAGAAGCTGCTACCAGGGCAGAGCTCACAATGTGCTCACACAGGGGCTCCCCATGGACCTGCCAGTGAACAGGCTGCTTCTGCAGGGCAAGAACTTGAAAACTCTTCCCTTTTAGCACTCTTTGCTTGCCATGGACTTTAAGTGATAAGGGATTTATATGCCATTCAATGTAAAATCTTTGCCAGCTGACAATTAAACCATCTAGAATTTTTCAAAACAGAAGACAGTTTAAACAATTCTTTAAGATGTGGACCACAGTGATCTGGTAAAAATGCACATCCCTATTATGTACAGCAGGGTAGAACTCTACTTTTAAAAATAACCACTAATAATGGTTCCACCATATGTGGCAGACAACGACGTACAATGCCGATCACACCAATGGCTGCCAGAAACTGAAAATACTTGTGAAAACATTTGCTTCACATTTGGAATGCCTGAGACTTCATGCAGACAGTGATGAAGCATCCAGAAACCAAGCCTAATTTGTTCTGTCTCATCTGACGGCCTTTATAGCTGTCTAATCTCCTCTGACTGATCCTGTGCCACCACCAGGCGTGTCTGTGGAGCACGCTGTCCTGACCTCTCCATGTGAACAGGCTCTAGGTGCAGGGCTGGGATGTCTGCTCCAAGGGAGGGGACAGCACACAAGCAGGGAGTCAGCCATCAAAGGAACTGTTACTCCACTAATTCCCACAAGCAATTGCAAAAACAAACAGTTGCAATCGCTACAGCTGCATTAAAAGCTAACCTCTGAAAGGAAAACAAAAAATTCCTCCACACTCTGTGGCAACTCACAAGAGATTTGGACAAAGTTATCAGTCCTCAAAAGAAGGTGTTAGTATGACTAGGCCATCTACTGTATCGTGTCCTTCTGCTTTAAACAATACAGTGGATGCAGGATTGTGAAATAGAAAACCGAACTAGCGCAACATCAGTTGCAGCTGCCTGATGGAAGAGAAACCAAAGGACCAAGACTGCTACTAAACCACAGAGCCGATTTCCACTTGCATAACATTCAGCAGCTGCACATGTCTGTAGCTCACCTGTGGGGCTGAGGAGGCAGTAAATTGACAGACTAGCAGAAGGGGCGAAACCGGGCTGAGAGNACCTCCTTGAATCGCCTGCTCCCAGCTTTTGTATTGCTCCACATCAAAAAAATGTACCACACCAAGCAGAAAGGCTGCCCCCACCAGCACATGCCCAGGAGGTAGAACCTGGGGACACAGGAAATACGTTTTATTGCAATGCTAACTAATCAAAGTACTTCCACTGACTACTCCTCCTCCAACATCCCCCCCCTCCCACAGTACCTGTGGGATCATTCTGATGTTTTAGTTCATCATTGCTCACAGTAGTTCAGGTCAGATTACTTTGGGACAGACATGATATATGAATCTGAAAGACTTCTCCAGGATTGTGTTTTTTTATTTCATTTTGGCAGATACTTGTAGGCTTGTGCCTAAAGCAAACAGGAAACTGCATGAGATAAAATGAGACCTTCCAGGCAAAAAGGCCCACCACCAAGGAATTTTTGGGTTTTAAAAAAAAGAGATAAGCAATTAGTACATGGTAAGAAAATCACTTGCAAAATCCTTCTACTCAGCAAATTAATTGCTTCTAAGAAGTACCTCTGCAGTTCAGAATGAAATACACGGCTTTTTTCCTTTTTCAGAAAAAATGGAAACTCTCCTAACTCACTCAGCAATGCACGGAAGGGCACCACTCAAAGATTACTTTATTTTCTTTTAAAATGTTTTAGCAATGTTCAATGTTCTTTTAAAATGTTTTAGAATATTCAAGCAACACTGAGGTAAACTCTAACACAGCAGCAGTAGGGAAGGTGCATAAAGAAAAAACCCAGAGGCAAACTCAGATCAGCTTTTGCTGGACTTCATTTGAAGTTCCTGGTGACACTTACTGGCTTCTCCTTTTTTTTCTACAGAGCTCAGAGCAGTGGCCATACCAAAATCAGGCTAGCGAAGTGGGAGACTAATGCAGGACAGAGGGGCCATTTCAGTGCTGTAGGAAAAGCCCATGCTTCCAGCTCCTTCTCTTTATAACTTTATAGCCTGGAGATTGATCACAGCTGTGCCTTAAATAGTAAGGAGCTAAACCAACCACCACTGTAAGGTTTCTGTCTGCTGGGCTCTAACTGTTCTGCGTACTCTGAGGGGAGAAAAAGAGCAGAGATTTCTCTGTCCCTGGTATCTTCTAGAATAAACAAGCAGCGACAGATGAGCCCACTTACTTGCACTTCAAAATAATGAGCATGCAATCATCCAGTGACGCCACAAGCATTTTACTGACATTGGTGTTCTTGCTCTTGTATTGCCATCCAACTCCTGATATTGTAATCATGCTCATTATCTACAAGCATGAGAATATGTGGCTATCAACAGACTGACCTATGGCAAATTTGTTGATTTCACAGTATTTTCAGCACACATTTTTCTGAAAACAAGCACTCATTAATATTTTTCATTGTCTGTCCTCTTGTCTTTAATTGCACTTATTAGAGAAGGCTGATTCAAGTTTCACCATCTTGAATCCCTTTAAGAATGCAGCATCAGTGGCTAAGCTACAGGTGTGGGGCAAGTAACATGGTCTGTGCAGGACAGTTTTCACTCCCTGCTACTTAAATCCACTTTTTGTGGACCTCATGTGCAAAGCTGGCTGAGCACTTTGCAAAGCCTGCAGTGTTGGGATGTCACATGAGTGTCTTGGGTTGGTGAGTTCCATGCTTCACTGTACAAGGTATCATCTGGTTACAATCCAGCCACCCTTCCCTCTTATTGACAAGGCTTCCATGTGAACTTTGCTCTCCTCCCACCTGACCCATGGCTGGAGAAGTTTGTGTCAGTACCTATCAATGAACCATGGGGTTTTCTAAAACCCAAGCTGTGTGTGCCTGGGGAAGGGAATCAATGAGAATGGGAAGAAGCAGTATTGCTGGACCCCTTTTACCCTTCCCAAACAGGAGAGTTTTGCTCCAGTCAGTTACAAACAGTGGTATTCAGATGGTACCGGATTTCATGTTTTCTCTGTGGGCCAGGGGAACTCACTTGAGATTAAAACTGCAACTGTTGGAGTCCACCTTTTTGATGTTCAGTGGCTTTGATGTGTTCTAGGTTGGTGCAATTATGGCAGCATGTTACTGAAGTTACGTTTCGTTCATAAAAGAAACAAACAAAAAACAACAAAAAAGGCACCTGTAACTCATTCACAGCCTGGATGTTCTTCATCTCTTGCTTCTTATTCTGCATGACAGACTAATTCCCATATTCATAAGGGTTACTGGAATTCAGGGTTGAGGGGAGAGGGGTGAATGCAGAGATCTCCCAAGGTTCAGTTGTGGCTGTAAAACCCTGCTGCTACCTGTGAACACTGAGCTTGAATGTTACTGCAATGCAAGCTTTTTTGAGTGGAAAATTTATATGTTCACAGTGGATGGTGCAGTGCACAGGCAAGAGCAAACTCATCAACAAGTAAGGAAATGAGCTGGTTTGCTAATTGCAGAAGACATTGTCAGGAGGCTTTAGGATAAGCAGTGAGATGACAATATACAGGGGTCACCATATGAGCACTGTCCATGAGCACACAGAAAGAGAGAGGCAGAGGTAGCAATGCCTGGAAGACCATTGCATATCACTGCAACAGACACATGTAAAAGTTTATGGATGCAACTTAATCTTTTCCAGAGAAATGCTGTGCTGAGATGGGTCAGCCAGGTGGAAAGGGACAACCCCAAGTGTTGTTTTATGGCAGAAGAGAGCCATATGTAACTTGCCACCTCTCCATCTTTATCCCTAGCTGTCCTTTCTCAATGTATCCAGGGATGGTCAATGGGCTGTACACATCTCCTCACCTGTAGGAACACCTATTGGGTCAGACTCAGCTACACTAAGTGTTATACTAAGGGAAATTCAGAAAGATAGCTTATGTTGTCATCACACTTTTAGCACATATACTCATCTTGCAACTTAATGCATTTTTCACCATCTGTATTATTCATATTTTAGATATTCACACATGCTTTCACAGAGAGTGTATTGATAATGAGCAATCCAAGAAGAACCCGCATCTCTGGTGCTCATGAAACGACATTATTTTTGTGCCTGGCCATGAGAGCTATTGAATGCCATCAGATCTTTTCATTCTGGTTGAGAGGGTTCACCGGGCACAACTAGGCTCACAGTGTATTGTATGGTATTGTTCTACCTGTGAGTCTGTAATCAGAGTAGTTCTTATTGAACATGACTGGATTTGAAGTGCTGCACTGTCTCTGTATTCCTGTTACTTAGTGTGGAACTGTGACCCAGAATCTAAGCCCAGCCACCACCAGCCCCTTTGATATCTGAGGACCAGCTGAAACACAAGAGCATTTATCTTGCTGTTAAATTTCCTTACTCTTCACGTGTCAGGGAGATCTGCCTTACTCTTAATGTGAGAACATCACAGAGATGTCTTTATCAGCTCTTGAGTGCTCTGAATGCTAAGCAAGTCCTGGAGCCAGAAGACACTGCCACAAAGAGGGCAGCTGTGGCCACAGCAATGAGGGACCTCCTGGAAAAACCTCATACCAAGGCAACAAAATGCAATATGCATACAACACCCTTTAATCAAAAAGGGTGAAAATATTCTGACACAAGTCTTCCATCTAAATTAAAGAACAATTCCTACATTGACTGAGCTACTGAATCATTAAATATTTCCATATATTTCTCTTACTGATACCTCTCATGTTGGTTCATCAAGTTTCCAAACCTACTCCTAGCCTAACAACGCTTTTCAGAGGTCTTTAAAAAGCTGGCAATGTGCCTGGTGTTTCCAAGAACTTTGTGTTTTATTTTTCTGAGGCAAAGAAATAAAGGTGTTTAAACACCAAAAATTACACTACCCATCTTCCAAGTATGTGGACTTTCCTTGTTTTTTTCAAAAGTGGTCAGTCTGTGTCACAGAAGTGGAGGATATGGTTTCAAGATGTGGTAGCAAACATCTCCTACTATTACAGATTTCAGCACACACACAAGTCCACTATAATACACTGCTGCAAAATGCTGCCTTCAAAATTGCTTACCTGCAGATATTCAGGCAATTCTGTCAGGGTACCAGAGCTGTGCACTGTACTGACATTACTTTCCATTTAAAAATCCAACTTAACTCTTTACAACAGTATCAGAAGCTTTCTGCTCAGGGTGGCATTTTTTTTTTGTTGTGCTTTCTGCTTTCTTACATACATCTGAGGAGATGCTCAGTGAAACTGCTGCATCCATTGGACATTTATCTCTTCTGTTTGAAAGCAACTGCAGCAAAAAGAGGCAGTAAATTTAAATCTCAAATGAAAAGGATGTCAAGCTTCTCTAACACAGCCTCTAGCAAAATATTTTCTTTGCTATTTTGGGGGAAATCTGCACTCAACTGTGCAATATGCCATGAAGACATCCCATAAGAGACACTTTGGAAGATCCCCTGTGCTGTAGGAGTCAAGAGTAATTCTTGAGAGACTGAAGATGGATACAGGAGAGCACTGTGCAAACTTTGGGGAGAAAGGTGAATTGCTTTAAAGTGAAGTGCACATAAGTAAAAAGCTTATGAATACTTCATGGTCAAATCCAGGTTTGAAATCTGGTTCATGTCCCTGCTAAGATTTCAACAATACTTGTGGAGAAATCCCTGTGTTTATACAGACAAATGCAGAACTTCTGCTTCAGCCAGCCGTCTAAACTAATTTTAAATGCAGGAGATTTTGGAATTTGAGGTACTGTTGTATGCACTGTTCCTAGAAAATTGCTACATCTGTGATTGATCCCTCCCAATGGTAAATACTCAAACAGGTGCAATTTGCTTATGGATCAAACCTTAAATGGCCATTATTTCTGTACAATTTACTTTTTCAGTTACTGATGATCAATGAAGTCCTGGACTCAGGAACTGGAAGTAAGAGACAACAACAACAACAACAACAACAGAATTAAGAATGAAATAACATCTAAAAAGGTATCTTTCTGATGTTGAGTTTCCCAGAGCACTGAGGAGAGGTTATAGCCTTGGAAAGTCATGTATCCTCTGCACCTTTAACTGGAGGATATGTCTCAGCCCTGGTTGGTTTCTGTGAGCTCCCATGGATGCAGAGGGAGTTACCCAAGGAAAGAAACTCAACCCTTAGACCCCCAAAATCTCAGCAGGAATAGTAAATTGGCCTGTGCCTGGCCAGTGGCCAAAGACAGCAGGCTCTTTTGCATCCTAGTGCCTCCCTTTCTTGGATCAGCATAGGCAGGAAAGCTGGGAAGCAAATGGCTGCCACCCAGCAGGCAAAGTACTCAATACTGCTCCTGCTGAGGTACTTCTCTCCTTCAATCAGAGAGATAAATCAATCAGAAGACTAAATGGTGAACTGGAAGGGTAAAAATGGAACAGATGGGCCTGTCATTTCACAATCTGGTTCCAGTAATTCTGGAAAAAAATTTGCTCTTTTTTCTAAGAATAAATCTCTATACACTGGATATTTATGCCTATGATAGTGGTTTGCAGAAAGGCGGCTACACTTTGCTTTCTGGAAATAGTCCTGGACTTGCTTTTCTGTGCCATGCCGCAAGCCAGGACAGTCTGACAATCCAGTCTAACTCAGAGGCACGTGAGATGTGGCCACTGGTGTTCCAGAACAGGGTGGTCTCTACTGTGAAGGCCCCAGAACATCCTCTGACAGCTCAGGCTCCATGAATTATCCTGGCAGTTAGGCTGGCTGCCAGAGGTGCTTCTCCTGCCTGCCAGCCAAACAGGGACATGACCATGCAGAGAAAGTTATAAATAAAGAGAGTGGAGAGGTGGGAACAGATAAAAAGGAGAGGCAGGCGGGGGAAGAGGCCAAAAAAAAAAAAAAAGAAGAAAAGGAAAACCTCATGGGAAAACAGCATCATTCGGCACTGTGTTCTCTGGAATGTGCTTAAAACCTCGTATTTCTGGAGTGCATATGGCTTCACCCACACCTAACCCTACTTGCTGTGGCAAGGCCAGAGTACCTGAAAGCCTTCTGGTTTGTATCAGGACTACACATGGTGAGTGCAGCATCACTCATGTTCCAGGTATTTGATGGGTGAATTGGCCGAAAGTTCACCTAAAGAATATTATAGTACTTATTTCAAGCCAAGTACTTTGCTTGGTTTGTTTACTTAGATTGATCCCTCCTCCCCATAGAATGAACCAAGCCCAGCTTTTCTGATGGAAAGACAGAAACCCACAAAACCCATTTTGTGCAGAACTCTGGCTAAAAAGGCAAGGATCAGATGCAGATCACCCTCAAAAAAGGACCATTTTCAGTCCCCATGGTCTACAGGGGCATTACAGCCTATTAGCCAGTCTGCATTCACTTTACCTTTTTTTTTTTTTTGTGTGTGTGTGTGTGAAAGAAGTTAAGCTAGAAAATACTCTCATATTACTCTTTCCTTGTTGAAGGAGCGTAAATACAAAATGAAACTGGAAGGCCAAGTGTGTTCACAAGGCTGAGTACTGGGCAGGAAGCAGGCTGCAAGCAATGATCCCTGGGCACCCAGCACCCTTTCAGCCATGTTCCACAACATGGCATCTGTCCAGTTTTCAATTTTAGTCTTGCTTAAACAAAGAAGGTGGCAACCATTCTACAAAAACACAAGTTTTACACAATACTTTTTTACTCTCTATATACTGAGTTTCTGTTCAGAAAATTCATCGTTAAATTACTCCTTGTACCTCTCTAGAAAAGTGAAAAATGAGCATCTTAAAGCAACTTAAAACAAGGGAAGATGAGAATTATCAATGCCATATGTCAGAACAAGTTCTTTCTGAGGTTATATCAATACCAGAAGATGTAAAACAGCTCCCTCAAAACTGCTTTTAGGAGAACAAGGAAGGTACTGAATCCAGGGGAGCTTGGCAGCCTTTCCTCCTTTTAACAGCTAAATCCCTTCCCTTTTCTTCATGAGATGACTTCTTTCATGAAGGAAGATATTTTAAAAATCTTAACTGTTCTCGCATATCTATGGTTATATTAACAAACTTGTAATCAGATACCAAGTGCTTTATTAGACCCAGGCAGATAGTTCTTACTCAAACACAAAAAAATGCAACAGAATTACTCTCTCACTCCTCTCAAACCTGTCTCAACCTTTTTTCTTTACAGTAACCTCACAGGCTATTAACGCCAACATCAAGGAATTAATTACTCCAACCTCTGCAACACACAAGAGGCTACTCTCCTAACAGCAAGCAGCACACAGCCACCCCCAGGGCAGATACGTCTGGCGCAGTTTTACAGACCAAGTTCTCACTTTCCCAGTTCAAAACTTTAGATCACCCTATCCACAAACTTCAAAGCACTCATTCCTGTACAATTTCCTCCTTTTTGGTGGTGGGTTTGGAAATCAAGGATTTTCACTCACAGCAATTCCCTTTGCTCTAGTAAGTCACTAAATAGCGCAGAGTGGTGGACGACACCAGAGCATGGAAATTAAATACCTCAGATTTACAAACGATGCCACAGCTTCGGAAGCCTCATGATCTTCCACAAAGCTCCTTGCTGTTCTCTAGGCATTGATGGGAAAGGATATGTGTCCAGCCATGGGCCTGTCACATTACACAAGCAGCACACTTGGACATAATACCAGCACTTCTCCATGTGGATCCAGGAAAATGAACTTCAGAGACATTTTCTTACCCTGAGGAAATTAGAAGTGTGACACAAAGTTTTCCCAAATGAGAACCACAGAAAGGATGGAGATCTGCTGCTGCTGTTGCTGTTTCCAGCTTTAAAGGAGGGTACCAAATGTGTAAGTCTTTGAGAGAAACTTATCGTGGGTTGGCTGGGGGGAAAA
>VYXD01001091.1:114889-162520 GCA_013397195.1 Hylia prasina | reverse complement strand
AGAAAAAAAAAAAAAGAAGAAAAAAACCTAAAAAGATTTTGGAAAGAAAAAAAAAAAGTAAGTAAGTAAAACTAGTCCATCAGTGAGCTCAGTGACAGTATCCCATGAGTATGAAACATGAAAATAGGAAGCTGTTCTGCTCCCACCAGAAGAACTCAGAATCATATTTTCACTTCACATTCAGATCCTAAATACATTTATGTTAAAAAGTGGAGAAACTAAGCCTTTTTGAGGAGCATCCTTTTCATGCTGAGGCCAGAAGGATGGAAGCATGGCTGCTGTCTGAAAGCTATCAATCACAGCTGACCATTTCCCACTGCACAGACTGGCTGCTGCACCTCAGATGTCTCAGCAAGTTTCACCATCAGCAATAACTGTGATTTGATGTTAAGAGCCATAGTTTCATGGAAACTATAAAGGCAAAAATAATTTGATATTGAAAATTGTTATTCTTCTGTTTTCATGGATTATCCCAGAATAAACAAACCCAGAATACTTAATCACACTGCTCATGTGCTATGAAGCAATGCAGAAGGAGCACCACTGCTTCTCTTGCACAAAAGTCTGTTGTTGTCAGTGCTTTTCACTGGTGGAAACAAACAATAGTTCAGTGCCTCATTGAATGCAATTTTACAATGAGAAAAGTTAACAGCTGGCATTTTTGTTCACATAATTTCTGAAGGTGAGGTCTAGGTGTAAATTTGACTTAGCACTTGAGTGGAGTTTGCTGAAACATTGGAAAGACAAATGGTATCACAAAGGTGAAAACAGAAGCCAGTGGCTGGAAATAGACCTTACCTTCAGACTACAAATGCTTTCTTTTAAGAGTTGCCAAGGATATATTAGTTTAAGCTGAGGGGGCAAGAAATATTATCTGGAAAGTCAGTGAACAAAATAAGCAAAACATTTAGAAGCAAATTCTCCATGCAACTATGTGCTTTCTAGAGGACAAAATGTTATGTTGTGAGCTGCCATTTTGTAAAAGCACTATTGTTGCCTCCACTAAAGAAAGGATGGGTTCCCATGTTCTCTTCCAAAAAATTAAAAATTCTCAAATTTTGAGTGATCAGTAAAACTTGGTCATGTTCTGGCATTTTACAGTAAGCCTTCTTGAACATGCTGATTTTCAAAACTTCTTCTTGGTAATAATTTCTGCCCTGGGTATTCAGCAAAGTTTACCAAGGCCTCTGTTTTACAGCAGAAGTCCCACAAAACATGCCCATCTGCATTTTGGAGAAGCCCAGGCCGATAAGTACTCACTCATAGATATAGCATTGCTAGGTGGAGTCTGATTCCAGAGCAAGATAGGTTACCAATTAATTTTGATTTGGTGTAGATTTTCAGTAAGTGACTCCTTAGTCAGCAAATCCAAGTGAAAATCTTGCATTCTATTTTTCAAGGTCAAGGAGGGATTTCCAAATCCTATTATTAAATTAAAGGAAAATAAAAATCAATTATCAGGGCCTGTTGAAAAATATACCTACTTTTGCCATTGCAATTAATTTTTAGAAGCTTCTTGGTAAAAGGATAAAACATGTGCAAGCAACAGGAATTAATTTTTGTTTATATATATTTTTTTTAATCAAAAGGTGAAATGCAAGATCTACTTAAGGTTTACCCCTTTCAGGCCATTCCTGGCAAAATGAAGAGTGCTTTCAGCTGCCCTTTAAATTTATTTTTCCCCTGAAAAGGTAATAAATTATACTGAAGCCAGGGGAAAGTCTTTTGTTAAACAAGGCCTCATTTTCATTATACTTAAAGGAATGTATTTACTAGAGACATTTTTCCCTCTCAAGAATAAAATAAAATAAAACTACATTCCTGTCTTGGGAAATGATGGAAGGTCCTCAAAACATTTTCAAAGGATCCTGAATGAAAATAAATAACTCTTATTCTTAATTGAAGGCAGAAAGAAGAAGAAAACTTCTAAATGAATTCCCCAGGGTGAAGCATTGAATGCTGTAGGGATACCTGGAATACTTCAGAGAAAAGACAGTCACCAGGGATGTATCAGCTTTAACAGTGGATGCAATAAAATGAACTGAGAGAGCTGGTGAAGCAAAACACTTGGAATGAGACTTTCTACACATCCAGCCATACTCTGGGTTCAGAGAGAGTTGCCTAGATACAAGGCACCAGTAACTTCTGCTTCAAGTGGAGCTTACATGGGCTTGTTTTGACAAAGAAAGCTACTTATGATGTTTATCACACAAACAAACTGACCACACTGTAATTTCCAGACTTTGTGCTTCCTTATTATTTTTTCCTTTCAGCATCCTCACCAACCAACCAGTAACAGGAAAAGATTTAGTTTGGGAATACTAGAAAGAAATCAAGAAAATCCACCAGAATTCATTTGCAGGACTATAAATAATAGAAATGATGAGTGACTAAGATTTTGAGACCGAGCACATAGTACTGCTTTTACAAGCAGCAAGAAATCTAACAAGCAATCAAAAATCATCCTACAAAGGGTGTTAAATTTAAAACACACTACATCACTGCATAATTACGTACATACTGTACATAGACCCTTGGCAAGTTTTCATGCCTCCATTATTTTAATTGGAAAAAGAAAACCTGACTGACTTTTAATAATTCTTTGTGAGAATTCATCTTCCTGTTAGAAAACAGTGGTAGACCTGTACAATAGTGATCAAGCTGCATTTATCAAGAAAACAGAATACAGACATTTACATTTACAAACATAAAAATATTATTACACTTGTTATGAATCATTGAGTATTTGAGGGGGAAGAGGGGGAAAGGGGGAAGAGGGAGTCCAAGTCATCCCAAATCCAGTAGGATAGATAAGGTGTGCTAAAAATGATAATTTTAATCAAGATTTTACTTCTTTGTGCAAATATTTGAATGATATAGCTTGAAAGTAGTGCTGTCACACTGCATTTCTGAAGACATGTATTACAAACCTTCACTCTCCAAACAATGTAATAAGATTTTAGCTTTAAACTCTAGGAACTCTCCATTTAGACTACAGTCATCTGCAACAACTTCCCAGTTTATTTGACTGTAGGGATAAATTCACTGTTTATGCACATTTAAAACACACTTATCTAAAAACACTGGGTCTGCACATAACTGCAACCTGTGTGCTAGAACAGAAAGTCATTGATGCTCAGACTTGTATTGCCCACACCAGTTACAGGGTTTATTGCCATGTTTTTCTGTCAGGAATAAATCAATACACAAGCGACATTTCTGTGATGCAGGGGTCAGGCAGGGTTGGTGACTCTGAACTGGCCCCCTGTGCAGACCACAGGCTAACACACTATTTATGGCTTCACACTGCACCACTTCCAGAGAAGAAGCTGTGAAAAATGCTGCTCTCATCTGAACTGCAGCCTGACGTTACTGCCAGCCCAAATCTCTATGGAAAATGTAATAATTACAAGGAAAAAAACCTGACTGGATGCTGCTCTTCTCCCCATGAGGCCACTGTTACCTGATGGAAGGATACCCCCAAGCTAAGACAACACCCTCCATTTCTCATCTCAGGAAAAATGCTGCTGCAAAGCTCATGTCTCTCGACAGCAGCAGGACTCCTCAAGGAGGAGGTAAATAGGTGAAGTTGTCTTCTTACAGTGACTGGGCTCAGAGTTAAACCCTGGCTTCTCCAGAAGATCATCTTATAAGCTGCATTGTGCCAAGAGGGCTGATGCTTCCTTTGGCCCACAAGAATAACGTTCCACAGGCAGAGAAAGTCTGACAAAGTTTGAGTAACACCATAACCAAGGTCCTTCTAGACATGATCATCTTCATCTCAGTCAAGGACCACAGCTTTGTTAACTGATGAAATATATTTCATATTGTTTAAGCCTTAAGGCCAACAAAGATAAGCCATTCCAGTTAATTACCTGATGCTGCATGAGGGATGTGGAAATAAAGACAAGCCTCTATCAAGACACCATGTGCTTTCAGTCAGGTTGTAGCACTATTTCATAGTCTTTTTCTATTCTATGGATAATCAAGTGCTTTTACTGGATGAGAAGAAAAAGGGAGTGAAGATGCAGACTGCATATCAAAACAACCAGTCAGAAAGGCTAAAGTTATCAATACACTTTATTTGCTTCAATGGTATAGCTACAGCCTATATGAGCACTTGTGCATTAACAGGTTTTTGCTGTTTTCCAACCCTGTGTAGTACTTAGACGTGAAAGAAAAGCTACAAAAGTACAAAAATAAGTTTCATACAATTCATAACTGCAGCAGAGAGGGCAGGAAAAAAGCTGTTGCTGAGTAATTCTACCCTTCCAGATGTTTATACTGAACTTCCAGATCTTATTCTTACATTTATTTCTTTGTTATAATAAGTAAAGGACTGTCTTCAAACACAGTGAGGCTCTTTTAAATCAAAAGTTATACAAAAAGAACCTTCACCTTTTTCATCTGTGCCAACATTCCCAATCTTACAGAGTGAACCACATTCCTGCAAACAAAGCGGATGATTCTACAGGCATGGAAGTCCTAAGTGTCTTTTTACTTCCCAGGAATACAAAGGGTAAATAATTATGAATTTGTTGTTTGGTCTCCCTACATCCTGGGGGCTAGCTGTGGTGCTTGGGTCAAAAGGCAAGCCTCATTTTGGTCAAACAAGACTGAGAACTCACCGAACATAGAAGACTAATCATCAGGATTAGTAAAATACATATAGAAAGGGTTGTTGGCATTGTGCTTATTTGAAATTTGATTACAAACCCTCAGTATCACAATCTCACAGTCCAAATTCTAAATAGAGAGGAATGCCCAAAGATGCATATGGAGGTATATGGCAGAGGTATCCACACTGTAAAAATAAGAGGTGACAAATTAGAATGGATATGTAATCAACTTTTAGGCAGGAGGAATACGGGCTGGCTTTCCAACAGTAACTCTGTTACTCTTGGCAAGTAGGAGTCTGTACTTCTCTACAAATACAGATATGCACCTGAAAATACCTGAAATACCCCAGCCTTTCATGACTGGTTCCAGGCCAAGGAAATCCAGGCCAGAGCTAGTTTATCCAAGCCTGGGCTCTGAAATCATTGATTTGGTGCTTTCACTACTTCTTGAAACAATAGTTAGATATTGTCATCCATTTTTGGGCCAAACCTACAACTGGCCCAGACAAATGTATTTCTGCCTCGGGGGTTTCTCCCCGGCAGCTGGGGTTCTTGGATTCAGCTTCTCTCGAGCCGTCCCGAGGTCCGTTCTCACCAGAAAGGTTTCTGTCCTTCCCAGGACAGTGCTAGCCCCTTGGCGATACAGTCTGGGGCAATGCAGGTTTCTCCCAGCTAGTAGATTCTTCAGGTGACATGGGAAATAAATACAAGAATCTGTGATCTTCCAGAGAGGGTTTATCAGCTCCGAAGGACCCTTTATGGTCCCAGTACCTTCCTTTTATCCTCTGACTCAGGGGTGGGGTTTACAGAATGTTGGCAGCCTGCCAAAACTGACCAATGAGAAACCTTGCTTTTTTCAAACTCACAGGGTTCTTGCTCTCCATAGGAGAGCAGCTTCTCCCTTGTCCCTCCTGGTTCCCTACACAAATGCTTTCAGAGTCTAACTATGATCCCCAGCAGCAAAACAGTTTAGCTTTGTCTTTAAATGTAACATGAGAAAAAGTGGAGAAAAGAAGAGAGGATGCCAAGTTTCAGCTGATGTATCTGCTCAGTTTCTGCCTGTTCCCTGATTGCTCATTTAAAGGGAACACATGGTGGTGGTGAAAGGCAAAGTGTCACTGAACTGCAAGCCAAATCAGACATGATTTTATTGCTATATGCAGTACACAGATCAGTCCTTCCTTAGTTCCAATGCAAAGGAAAGGCATGCTTTAGAAAAAGAGCTTTATGTTCCTTGTTACTTTTGAAAGATTTCAAAAGCTGCCTTGTTAAAAGAAAAAAAGGGCTCAGCTATGAAATCACTTCCTTCTGTTTAAACTATTTTACTCAAGAAAAAAAAACAAGAGGGCATGAAAAAAAAAAATCTGTTCTCTGCTTTTGACTTGTTCCTAGGATTCAGCATCCCACCCGCTCTGTGGGATGACGCAGTGTGCCAGATCCCGACCGCTCCAGTCAGTGCGTCAAGCGGCCACAGCCCTCCCCACACAATCACCCTCTTGTCAGAGGCAGCTGGCACCCTCCCCGCACATGCTGACAGCATCACTGCCTGGAGGACTGCACCCCTTTGGGCCAGCTCTTCTCCTCTCGGAGCAAGGCAGCAAGGCATGAGGAGGGCAGGCCGTGTAAGGCAGCTAACAAACAAGAAGCTCTTGTGTTACTCCCTCCCCCTCCTGCCCACCAAACACAGTGAGAATGCAGACGGGCAAAAAGATGCTCTTCTGCTTGCAGCAGCAGCATGGCTTTGCCTGGGAGTACAGCCAGCAGGACAACTCCAGGACACCCGTTTATGGAAGTTTAAAAGTCAAACGAACAGTTCACTGCTGCCCAATTCACAATGGGGTTACTTACGGCTGAGCAGCATTTTAACAAAGATTCTAAGAGGAGAACAGCTTGCCTCCCTATGCCAGTGTTCACAGGTTTACCCAGAAACTCAGTTCTGTTTTCCTTTTAATCCCAGGGCACCCTCCTTCTCCTCCAAAATGAATTGCCTTCTCACGGGTAAAGTAGGCTGACACAAACCAGCTCCCTTCCCCAATCAGCTGTGGGATAGGAGAGGAGGGGGTCTTCAGATCTGCTTTCTTTCCCATCTTCACTTCCTACAAAAAGTTGGTTTCTGCCTCAAATCAATGTATTGAGTAATATATTATCACCCTGATCTGCACCATTAAGAAAGGCAGGAGTTCTTTTCCTCTATGTTTTTGAGGTTCACTGATGTAGAAAAAGCCAGATAACATGAGATAAATGTTCAGCAAATTGCTCCATGCAGCCTAAGACACTCAGCTTTTCTGCCCTTCCCAAAGCTCCAGCAGACAAACTGACAGCATTACCTTTTCAACAAGGCACCCACGAAGTATGACCCTTGAAATTACATCTTCTGCTTAAGAAAACTTTAAGCCAGACTTACAAATAGACTGCACACAGTGATAGAGCACCAGCACACCTGCCCGATCAACATGCTGACCACACTGTTTGCTTGAGAGATATCTGCTGTTATCTGATCTATGTGTTGCCCAGAAGTGCTTTGAAGTGATGCTTAGCTTTTCTTCTTTAGAACCACATAACAATCCTGCCCTGAAGTGCAAATTCAGCAGTATGGGATGGTACTACCCTGCTGATGGCAACTAATGAACATTTCTCATGCACCTAGCAGCCTGGTAACACCTTGACACACAAATATTTAACTCCACAAAAGTCTCTGTGGTTACCCCAAAGTCTTCTTCTTGACTCCAGTCTATTATTTATTTATTTATTTGTTTATTCAATTAAAAGAATTTACACAACCATCTTTATCATGCAACTGTGCCTCACAGTGGTAAGCAGGTGAGCAGTGAGAAGCAGTGAGAAGCATTGCTGCGTCTTTACACTACATGGCTATGACTGACCTCCTCTAGCTTTCCTCTAGAAACTTCATTGTTTAGGAAAAGACACCAAACTGAACCAAACCCCAAACCTTTGCAAAATAATACCAAGGTGGGAGCTGCAAAAATCATGAAGAGTGTCACAACCCACAAGTACCTTTTTCCTTTAAACAGATTTAATAAAATAATAAGTTAATGTTTTCTGTAAATGGTACTTTATGCAGATTAGAAGAGATGCTTAAGTACAAGCTGTGCAAAACACTGAAGTGCAGCAGTAACAAGAAATAAGATCCTGTTTGAATTTTGAAGAATGCTTCAACATGTGCCACTTGCACAGTCCTGAAAAATCTCACCTTAAAGAGGAATCAGGTGTTACTGAATTACATCTGCAGCTAAACTGAGCTCATCTTCAGTTTAGCTAATGCCCCTTAACCCCTGGAGTTGTTTCACTCTTTCTAGAACAAGACCTGAAAAAAATATATTTATTAGGGAAAAAAAAGGGTGACTTTACGTTCCTTGTACACCACTACTGCTATGCCCACGGTGGGTGGCCTGTAAGTCTTCCTTCTGACCTCTTCTCACCGGAGAAGGAAGGACAGTGTGGTCAGCACCTATCCTTCCTGATGCATACACATACCTCTAGTACCATACATGCTTGGGATTAGCTGACATTTGCTACTTATTCAATGACTGTTTATTGGTACAACTCCAGATTGCATTGGTAGAAGTGCCTACTATTTTCCACTCACNTTTTTTTTTTTTTTTAAAGTCTGAGCCAGTCTTTCACCTCATAGGAAATACTACACTGCTGTATGAACAATAATGTCTTCAGGAAGAAAAATAGAGAACTGTTTCCTAAAAGAGGCCTTCTGAATTTTCTTTGTATTCTTAACCTCATCTTGCCTTCTGCCACGAAAATCATGGAGATGGGAAGGGACAGATTTTTGAACCACCCAGAAGTCAGGACAGGTTTTACCAACCATTACAGTCTTCCTTGCAAAACTCATAGAAGTTCTTTCCCTGAAGATAAGAGCAGGACATGGAGGAATACATCTTATCAATGGCTTAACAGGTTAGTCAACTGCGCAATTCATATTCTGGTTAAAAAGCAAATTACTAGGTCAGAGTACAACATGTAAATTCTTAAACTAACAAGTGAGTTGACACAGTGACTCACACCGAATCTCTGCAACCATTCTGCCATGTTTGTGACAGAAAACACATGCTGCAGCATAAACCTGTGGGAACCATAATGTCAAAAAGGGAAATGGGGCTAGGTTTTGGGCTTTGTGGACTGCATAACAATTGCATTTATGGACCATTGGGGCAACCGTCTGATGGAACAGGGTACTGGTATACCTAAGGACCCATGTACTATATTGAAAGACCTAATAGGTGAGAACAGATATTGGGACAAGGAGAAAACCTGCACTATTCTTGCTGCCTTCAGCTCACTAGCATCTTCAGCAACAAAACCCAGAACAAACAGCAAAGAATATCATCAGGGAATGGTACTCAGCATTTAGGCTGTACTTCTGCATAAGGAAACTGGGAGCCTCAGACAAAAAAGCCAAGTTAAACTATTCAAAAAATGACAAGAACCTCCTGAATCCAAAGTGTGTTATGTTATTTCCCTCATGATAAGCTCTGAAGCTTAAGCATCTCCTGAGCAATGTGCTGAAGTACACCAGTATCTCACATGCTACTTTCCTGTTCTAGTAAATGGTCAGATACTGATATGTACCAAACACTACTGGACTGAGTACATGCAGTCCTGCTTAACACTCAACCTTTTTGTGAATAGCCTGTAGCCCCTCACTGTTCTCCATATACTGGAATATTACACAAATACACACAACACCTTTCGGGCAACAAAAAAGAGACAACAGGTCCTTCAGTGGACTACTGAGCTGTCCCTGTATTATTTTAGGTTTGAAACCATTTGGCATCTTCAAAGGCAAAAGGACAAACACTGCGTATAATAGGTTGCTACAAAGGGTTTTAAACATGTGTTGCTGCAAAAAACCACCACATTAGATCTGGATTTTTACCAGTTCCATGTTATAGGGCTGAGTGACCATGTTACATCAACTTCCATAAATAAGCTTGATAGTCCCAGTGGTCATAACAGTGAACTCTGGGTGTTCTTATTGTCTGCACCTCTTCTAGTGTCTTCCAAATTCTGCTGACCCCCAGAAGCTGACCATGCATTACTGAAATCACCTGATAAGAAACAGAGCAGGGAGAAGAGGGTGGGCAAAGTAAGCACTTACCAAGCACGATGACCACAGTCTTCAGGAGGCTCATCATGGTGTCCCGATTCCTGCGGGGTCCAGAGCTGTGTCTGGACATTCTCATAGTCCTTTGGCGAACGTACCCAAAGATGTGAGCATATAGGACCACCATGACCACAAAAGTGACCAGGTTGAAAATAGCCCAGAAGACCAGGTAGGAGTCACTATAGAGCGGCGCCATGTTGGAGCAGTGAGTGATATCACAAATACAGTTCCATCCGACACTTGGAATGGCACCCATGACGATGGCCATAGTCCAGATGACAACAATTACAACAACCACTCGGCGGTTGCTCATCCGAGTATGTAGCTGCATTCGGAAAACTGTAATGTGCCGCTCAATGGCAATGGCCAACAAGTTGGCCACAGAGGCTGTCAGACTGGTGTCAATGAGACCCTGACGGAGAAGCCAGGTGCTTACAGTCAGTCTTCTAGTGTTGGGTCCCGTGTTGAACATTAAGTAAAAGTAGGCCAGCCCTGCAAAAAAGTCCGCAGCAGCTAAGTTTGCCATTAAGTAATAAATAGGAAAGTGGAATCTGCGATTGACATAAATAGCCACCATAACCAAGAGGTTGGCCAGCATTATGAAGATGCAGACGGTAATCCCCAGTCCCATTACAAGCTTGCTGACAGTGTTCCATTCAGTGGCTAGATATTTTCCACTTCGGTTATAAAAGAAGGCAATGGTTTCATTGTAGTAGCATTGTGGTTCGCTCATGGCTGTGGACTGAAAGAAGAGGGGAAAAAAAAGAGAGAAAAAAAACCAGAATGACATCAGAACTGAAAACATATGATTGCCTTCATGGATGAGACATACACAAAGAGCGGGGAGAGGACAGGAAAGGAACACGTTTCAGAACAAATTTATTTTTCAGACCAAATGGCATTGCACAACTCACAAACAATTGCTCTGAGGAATCTAGTAACAGCAACCAGATTAGAAACAACCAGAAACAGTTTCATCTGCTCTGGGAGCCAGCATGATTTCTGATGTAGTTGTAAATTGCATAGAAAATGAGCTTCTGGACAAGCAGACCTGCTGAGAGATTCAGTTAAAGGGAAAGGCATGTAATTAATAATTCAAAAAAATTAACTCTGCTTATTTATGTTATCAGTGCACAAAACCGTTGTTTTACTGTAGCAGAAGAATAGCTCTTCAAAGAGGAGGAAATGTGCATTACATTTCTGAGCAGGTTTTGACTCATTCCATTTTCCATCATGGGTATTCCTTCTTGCCCTGTCTTAAAACGTGGGAAGAACACCCTAAATAAAGGTTGTCAGTATGCTCCGAGATGGTGAATTACCAGGGATGATGCACGTCTATAAAAAGTGCTTTTATGGACAATAAAGAAAGCATGACATAGCATTTCTGTGAGCACCAGCCCCATTTCTAGACATGGTTGGAAATACACAATGCTTTTAAATATAACTCACCAAAACTGACTTATTCCAATTTGAAATAGGAGTGAGCCAAGACATAAGAAAAGTAATATTTGGCTTAACTAGTGTTAAAAGCATCCAACCTTATTTCCTGCATTAAATATTGTCATGGCTATGTCAGAGAACACATGATTAATTTTCTTTGCAGAGTACTCCACTGAGACCAGCTAGGGGGGGTAACAAACAAGCCCATATTCCACCAGAATGTGGAAGTTTTGGATAAAACTGTCGGCTTATAAGAAAATGCCTAATGAGTTTCCTTTCTCAGTTTCATTCGATTACTCAAGGAGCAATTCCCAAAAGGCAAACCTTAAGAAAAGAACCCCCTCTGAATAACATCCTGGTTCCTTGTTTAGCATGGGTAAACAACAAACATGTAAAAATAATCATTAAAAAAAAATCAAATCAAGAAACACATGACATAAAAGTCTCTTTCTATATGGCCTGCCTTTGCCTCTCTGCTTTTATCACTCTGGAACTCTATCAACTAAATTTGAATTTTTAAAGAAACAGGACCAGTTTTAGCAATGCAGGTAAGAAGCTCAATCAAGAAACAGATCAACAATACTGAAAGATAGTAATTTCTTCCCATGAAAACATACAAAGTAAACCATATGTTTTGGACAGATACAGCTACTCTGCGGGAAGTGCTACAGCTAACTTAACCTTCTTGTTGAAAACAAAAATGTACAGAATTGGGAAACAGAATTGACTCAAGTGAAAATAGTATCTGATAAAGATCTCCTTAGAATTATCCAAAGCTGTTTCTGTTTCTTTTCATTTCTACATTTGTCAATGCAATTAAGCCAATTCCAATAAAGTAATATGCAAAACTTTCCACCTATATCCCAAATGGACTACATGATGTTTAAATTTATGTTAAAGAAAAAGGCCTTTTAAGAAAGGCTTTACCTCCAGCCTAAACATTGACCAGAAACATTTGCATGCCGAGGATAATAAAAAGTTAGAGTAAATAGTATTTCTCAGCCCAGTGAGTATAATACTTTTATTGTTTCTTTATGATACATCAACCCTTGGGTTTGAAGCCTTTTAGCCTTAATTATTTAAGAAATTTTAAAAGTTCTCATGTAGGATCTGTTGCATATAAAAAAAAATATTTATAAGGGACGTTTAACAAAAGGAGACCTAGCTACAAGACATCTGGCTTTAATTCTTTGGTTAAAGACCTTGTAGTAATAACAGGTCAAGTATAAAAGCCCTTGAGGGAGAGAGGAAGTCATATGAATGAATTAGTGGCCCTTATAAAAGCTTGCCAACATCTGCATTAATTATGTAATGCACAGGATTTTTAGTCTCTGTAGGAATATCTGGATGCAGGATCTAATGGATATTTGTGATCTTGAATAAATTTTCTTTGCCTGTGTATTTGTCACTCTGTTTTTTTCTTTCAGATGTCTGCTGCCCACACGTAATGATTTCTGCTCCACTGTTGCTCCTGCGGAAAGAGGCCTGCTACACCTGGAAAAACATATATTTTTAATTCAGAAATTTAAAATGTGGCAGGTATTATGCTTTTGCTTTTTTTTCCTTCTTTGTTTCTTTGTATTTTTTTTTTTTGCACGTGGGCTTAAAATGTGAATTATTCCCTGATTGTGCAATATTTTCTCCTACCTTTTTGTTTGAAATCTGAAACAAAATTTGACAAAAAATATGACTTATTCACAAAATGCCAAGCCAAGGTGGAATGTACGTACACACATAAAAATATGTAAAATGCTACAGAGTCAGACGTTGAATTTAAAAGCAGGACAGCACTTGAGCAATCTCACAGAAGTTAGCATGAGGCTCACTTGCTGCTTCTCTCATTTTGAAGACAGAAAAACAAAATGTTGTGTTCAATCATCAGAATATAAGGGATTTTGGAGAAGTTCTGTTTTTAAGGCATTCTAATCTAAAACCTGGGATCTCCTGTAAAAGTAACCTTTTTCAGACACACCTCCCTCCACACCCCCTCTGACCAGGGAAAGAAGAGAAGATGAGATAGTTTGCTAGCAAAAGTTCAAACAGGGGACTTCCAGATGATCAGTTTCTTGGATGCCAGAGTATATCTTAAAGGAATGTTTTGACCTCTCAGGTCACAAACATAAAAATCCCAAGGCATCACATTTAGCTGTGATGCTGACCGGAAAGGCTCAAGCAGGAGAGAAATGCACTGTATCACTCAGTCCTCAAAGTGTTAACATACCACAGAGGCACATGCAAGCAGGCAGACCCCATCCCCTCTCCTGCCTCTGCAGGAAAAGGGGCAGGGAAGTTTATACTTTAATTTCCTGAAGTTTCACTCAGTGTGTTTCACTGCCTGTGTAAGCCAGATGTGTGGTGCCCGGGGATTTACCTCATCCATTCAGTATATCTCAAAAGAAGTTTAAAACATACCAAGCTGCAAATTGCCTGTGTTAACTAAACCTCTAGGATACATCTGTGTGGAAGAAGTAAACACTGAGTTATAAACCAACAAGACAGATAAAGAAAAATGGAGCAAAAGCAGGCTAAAAGTAAAGTCTCCTCTTGCTATATGAAGATGTCCCAAGACACAGTTGTCCCAAATCAAAGAAGAAGAAAATCACAAGCACATGGAATTAAATCTCTTAATATCATGAGACATAGTTATAACCACAGCATAGTGCACGAAGACCAGGAAATTTGGCACCAGGACTTAATAAATGAAACTCACTCTTCTTCAGCAATTAGTCATTCAATTCATCTTGGCACGGGCCTTTTCAGGCATTATTTGCTGTCTCCTCTCTTCTGGTTGTGTGGGATCACACCACAGGGGCACCAGTGGGAATACTGAGAAAAGCAGCCCATGTAAGCTTTCCCATGTTTTGTGCCTGATTCTCGCTTCTCCCCCACTTCTGCATCACACCTGAAATAATAGGGTAGGATTTGGATCCACAGTAGCTTGACCACTGGATGTCCTTTGGAGAGCAGCCCACTACTACCTGTCCCTTCTGGGGCAGAGACAGGAGTGGAGAACACACAGTCTCCCTGGAGCAGAAGATGAAAGAGGATCTCTGGATCCTGCCAGCTCCACGGTGAATGGCAGCTCACCTGGTGAGGGCTGCTCACCTGGTAAGGGCTGTGAATAAAGAGATGCTTGGGGTGGAAAAAAAACCATCAAAAAGCTTTAAAATACCATGGATTGATCTTGTATAAACAAAGCATTAATTAGCACAAGGTGCCTGAGGGGAGGATGATCACTTTACAAACCCCTCTGCAAACTCAGAGTTCCGAGAGTTCCTTGATCCACAAAACAAAAAGAGGCAGGCCACCATCTCCCCACCCCCAGTACCCATGGGTACATCTATTTCTTATCGAGAGAAACAGAGTGGAACATACTTTGCATGCTAAGGTCTGACTTTTGCACCACTTTTCAAACTTGTAAGCCAGAAAAAAGAGTCCATATCCAGAATCTCTTAAAACTGTCTTAACCCTAAACTCTCCAAACACACTCTGTTCCTCTCTTTTTTGTCTTTTGCTGAATTAACATCCACATGCTGCTGTGCTCTTACCCAGAACACAGAGGAGATGAAAAGCAATTAATTTTTCTAATATTGGTGTGGTAAACCAAGACTACAAAACTGTAATAACTGTCTTATACCTTTACAGTTAGTGCAGCAGTGAATGGAAATCAGTACCACTGCTTTCAGCTTAGGTAAATACCTTTACCAACATACCAGGCTGAAAAACTTTAGGGAGCTACTAAATTCAAAATCCCCAAAGGAGAGTATAAATTAAGAATATCTTTTAAAAAAGGATAAGCAAGTAAGTATAGGCATAATTGAATCAATACATAAATACTTCATCAACCCACAACTGCTAAACATGGGGTTTACAAAAGTAAAGTTGTAACAGATGAAGGAAAAAAATCCAATTTGCAAAAACAGTTGTCCATTACCTAATGAAAAACACAGACTACCTTTCAAGCTGCAGAACATGAAAGAAAAGCTTTAAAATAAAGCAGAAAAAGATGTGTTTCCTTTAAAAGGAAGGAAAAAAGGAATAAAAGTAGAAGTAAAAAAATCATGAACTCAGAAGACAAGGGTCCTAATCCATTATAGCCTCATGCACAGACATACTTTTCATCTGCACAATGAAAATATGAAGTCCTATCACCAAAATAGAATGGCTCCTCCTCTTTGGAACTGCATCCCCCAAAGTAACCAAACAACAGACTTAAGGATAAATCTGATAATAAGATGGAGTGGTTCTGTCACAGCAGATTACTTCATTTCACTGAATTCATTTTGCCTTTCATAAAGTTGACAAGACAGGAGGAAATTAATATCTCTGCAAGGGGATCCCTTTAATGCTATTAAAACATCCTAAAGCATAAAATTAGCTAAGGATCATACAGCAACAGTTAGTGGATCCCATAATTTTTAGGATGCTTTTGTAGCAGACTGTATTACTACAGAGTCTCAGAACTGATAAATGTCCCAATGACTAGAGATTGAACTGAGAATTTCTCTGTATCCTACAGTTTATACCTGGAAATGCAGCTCAACATATCTAGGCACTCAATGTATTCAAGAGACTCAGTCACCAGCAATAGTGTGAAAAGAGGCAGTTTTACTCTTGGAAGGTATAATTCACAAGTAACACAAATCCCACTTCTTAAATATGATTATGACCTTCACAGATTGTCTATAAAACCAGGGAGGTTGTTGACCTTCCAAAATTCTGCAAGCAAAAGAGGATTTTAAAAATTAAAAGCTAGAAGAATGGAAAAAAAAAAAAAAGACAGTGACTTCATCCATCCACAACTTAGCCAGCAATTCACACACTGTTGTATTGCTGCTTCTTTTCCACAGATCCAGCATTTTCATATAAGCTGCGTCCCTTACAAGTACTACATAAATGTTCATAGGAAAGTTTTCCAGTAGAGGAGGAAATGAAGACTGACTGAATCAGGGCATAGTTCTGCATCATCAGATCCTCACTTACATTCCTAGAATGGCTTATGTATGTTGATTACTAAGGATTTTTCTCTGCCACCTCATCCCTGCCTTCCCAGCTCCTCTCAAAGGGAGATCCCCAGTGTAATGTGGAGATATTGCAAAACTAAAGTAATTGGCTGTGGCGCAGGTGGAGCATATTGAGCCCAAATTGGGTACGTATGCCCAGAGTATAGAAAGGGCTTACACAAAACTCTTGAAACTTCTTTTCCTTTGGGGTAGCTTTCATGACAAGCTGAGCTTCACAAACACTAGCCGAACATGGGCACAGGCTCAACACTTTGTGGCTTTGTGGGAGACACAGGAAGACAATTATACTCCATCATCTCATTTAGTGACTGAAATATTCCACCTCTTACGCCTTCAGAAAATGTCTTTGCCACAATGCTGATTGGGCTGCTTCAATACTTTGCTCAGTTCACCCCAGTTGCCCACCTGCCTTATCCTCAACCTGAACATCACAGGCAGACAGCCAAGCTGCTATGAGTCCCTGAATGCTGCTGTGAGGATGAGTGCAGGGCAGGACAGACCTTTATTGAGTACCCCTACCTTGGGAGGGGTTTTCTGGAGAAAAGTGCAGCACATGGAGTCTTATCTGTGCACTTCAGAAGCCAGAGCGGAAGCAGTCAGAGGGGAAAAACAAATCTGCACCTATAACCTCTCAAATGAGTTTTATGCATAATGATTTACAACGTGCATCCTTTAGGCCCAGTTAGTAAACCAAGATGGCAGTTAATTATTGGCTATGGCAGCTCAAAGATCACAATTTTATGCTGAAAAAATGCTGTGGGCTGACCTAGGGCTGCTTCCACCTCCAGGGCACACCTCCCATTGCTCCTCACCAAGCAAACCAGCAAAGAGAGCACTTGAGAGAGTTAAGCCTATAAGCAAAGAAGAGCATATCAAGTTTCATATCAATGAGCATAGCAAGTCTCATTTTGGGACTGGAAATAGAGATTTACAGATGGAAACAAGAAGGCTATTCTTATTGTATATACATTTTTTTTCATTAAATATAAGTTAGAGAAATTTGGTTTCTTTTGCTTTGATATATTGAAATATTTGTGAAATATATAAACAGAACATAGAAAAATCTTTGTCTCAGTGCTTTAGAAACAATGGAGTCTCTGTAACTTTTTCACACATTACTGAGCAGTTGCCTTTAAGGCAGTATTGGTCTAGTTCAAAAAAAATGGAGATGGATTTTGAACCTCCAGTAATCTCATCTAGTAAAATAAATTTTTAAAAAAGTGTACTGGCATTTTTAGTTTTCCCTATGATGTCTGTAACTGGGTGGATATACTTCTAATCACAAATTGTTTTTTTCCAGACTCACCATTTCCTTTTGTTCTCTTTGCTGAATTTACCACAATCAGAGGCCTGTTTTGGTAACAAGGCTAATTTGTTTATTCAGCTCAAGGGGGACAAAAAAAATCCACACACTTGTTGACTGCAGAAACTTGGGCACCAAATCCAAAATTGTGTTGCACTTCACTGGGGAAAGGGGAACAACAGCTATGCCAGCCCACAGCAGCCTGTTCTCAAGCATATTAAGAGAAGGATAACCACTCTGTGGTAATGGTAGTTTAAATCTCTTCCTCTCCAATTCAAACAAAATGAGGAGAAAATAGAGATGTATTCAATGGCACAGAGTGGGAGAAGTGGTTTTTGGCTCTGGCCATGAAAGGCCATTCTAATGGAAACTGCTCTGGATTTCTCTTTGGAACAGCTGCAAGGCAGTTATTTAAACATACTCATTTGCTTCTAGTATTTGGCTGGTAGGATCCACTGCTAGCAAAAGCAAAGAGAGAATGATGAATTTTTGTTGTTTTCTTGTTTTAAGCATTTCTGAGGCACTGTTGGAAGTCCCTGGTTCATTAAGTAACTGGAGCTCAAATCATTTCTTCTTCAAAGCTTTTACAACAGAATTCATCTGATACCATTCACAAAGAGAGAAACTACTAATCACTTCAGAGAATACTTTCATCAGTATGGGTTATCACTTCTGATGTTTCTTTTTTTGCAAGCAGCAAAGCCCTCTGGGATGCTAAATGTTTCTTACAGAATTATTTAACTTTGTTTAATGCATTATCACACTTGTCAGGTTTCTATGAGATCATTTTACTTATCCATATTTGAGGTATGAAGTCAAAACATGTATGCAATGTATCTCCAAATTAAAAATCAAAAAGATCTCCTATGTTTTATTTCTCTCTCTTTAAGAATAGAAAAGCTTACTTAATCAGAAATCACTGATTGTGATTTATTGTGATTAATTTGAGATATTTTTTGCCTTAAAATGAAGTTCCGTAGCAAAAAGCACAAAGCATATTTGGGAATATTTTTGTTCCATTAACTTCTCTGACTTCATTCACTTCATGCTGTGAATGCTGTCCCCTAACTATTTTTTATTTCAGATCACAGCTACAGACAGGTAAACTACCTTGAAGCTTCATTCATCTTTCACTTTCACACATGACCAGGATGCCTGTGCTCCTAATCACCACTTCTTGTGTCTGGTAACCAGATATGGGAGGTGGAAAAGAAGAGGGGAGATTTGAATAAATTAGTGCATTGGGAGGGTATTAAGAAATATGACTGTGGCAAATGTGTTGCTTCAATCAGAGGGTTGTAGAGAAGCACCAAAAGCAGGTCCTATGCTGACACACTAGCCACAAGAATATTTAAGGCATATCGGCAATTTCACATTTGGTACCCAGAAGTGACTTTCAAAAACTTTTTCAAAATGTGAGCCTTTTGCTACCTGACTCAGAGTATAAATCTTGGGAAAATATCATTTGACACTAAATTAACAGGAACTTCTCTTATTGTGGTACCACAATGAGCGGCTGTAAGATTTAAGTCCAAGAAAAAACCTATCAGAAGGAGCTCTAGCTTAAAAAAAGGTCTTGTTCAGGTCTCTGAGATTCTCTCCCAGGGGAAATAAGCTTGTTTGCCTGGAGCAGTTAAAAGGACTGATGATAAGCAGAGGAGTATTTATTACTGCAATGTATAAACATTCTTGCAACATACATATACAGGTATACAAAATAGATAGTATTTACTTCTGAGTATAAATTGACCTAATGTGAAGGAAGCCACCTATGCTGGCAATGCCAATGGAAAGTTTAAAGATAAGGATTAAAAAAAAACAACCAAAGAAAATTTAAAGTAAAGTAGCAAACCTCTTCCTTTTGCAACTAACATGCCATCTAGCTCATGCAAAAGGCATGCAAAGTTACTTCCAAGTTTAAAAAAAAAATCCTTCGTTAAAACACTAGTCTCCAAATTACTTCTGCAGCGCACTGTAGCATCTCCTCAATTTCAAAAGGCAAAATAATGTCCTCGGGAAAAAAAAAAAATGTAATCAATGTTGTTTTCTAAACTGTATCCAAAAATTCATTCCAAACGTGAAAGGCAAATGCCCATCCAGCCCAAGTATGAAAAGTGCTTTACTTCAGTATTTAATCTAGTGATTGTCTCTTTACAGACGTATCTGTGTATGTGCTTGTCTTTTAAAAAGGTCTTCCTTACACTCAGAAGCATATAGATGGCTCCCAGTGGATTATCAACTGTCATATCCACAATGATTTTCTGAAATCTGTGGGAATTCATGCAAGCATAAGTTTTCTCATACAGATATCAATTTTGAGCCTACTTTTACAACATGAGGATGAGAGATTGGTAGTTTTTCTACCACCATCTCCTACACCGAGATAGCAGTCTTTCCTTTGCTTCTTGTAATTTCTTTTTGGCTCTCAAGTCAAACCTCATTGAAGCACAGTTTCTGAAACTTGAGTGTGAAGGGAGACCTCTAGATTACTAACCAATGACCAGAATCATCTATTTATATCTAGTCTTTGGACTAGTGGTATAAGCCCAGGTAGAATTTATTCAGCGAAAACTCCCTGCAGATACAGGGTATATTATTTAACACAACAGAAAGGTGACCATGCTGATCATGAGGTCCTTTACAAGTGACAGCTTTGCTTCAGTTCATTCTCACACTACAGCTGCTCTTATTCTCCATGTGAGAAGGCATTTGTCCTGAACAATAATCCCTAGATACAAACAAATATGAAACATGCTGCAATCAAGCAAACTACATGAGGGAAATCTCCTTGGAATGGAGAGTGGTGGCTACATTTCCAATATGGTGAGGGTTGGCAAATTGACTGCATTGGACCACTGCCACAAATATGCACCAAAGCAAGAGCTACATACCACAGTAGAGGCAACAACTGTCTGTCTGGAAACATACCCTGTAAACCATTGCCACTGCTTGGAACACCATCTCGAGCCTTGAGAGACACATTTTGTAATGACATGGTACACCAGAGGGAATCGAACCAGACAATGGGACTCATTTTCAAAATAACTTCATGAAGTCTCAGGCAAAGAAACACCACATTGTGTGGATATATCACATCCCTTATCACCCATGAGCCTCTGGGAAGATTCAGAGGTATCATGGACTGCTGAAGACCATGTTAAGAGCATTAGGTAATGGGGCATGGAGGCACTGGGATGAAAATTTAGCAGAAGCCATTTGGCTGGTTAACACTAGCGGATCTGCTGACCGCCCTGGTCCTGCCCAAACAAAATCCCTTTGGACTGTGGGAGGGGATATGGTCCCTGCACTACACAGTGAAGTGGCTGGGGAAGTCACTGTGGGTTTTTCCTCCCACTAAGGCAAACCCATCTGTGGGATTGTCTTTGCCCATGGACATAGGAGTACTTGGTGGGTAATGACTTGGTGGGAAATGCAGAAGGATGGGGAGACATGGTGTGTGCCTCAAGGAGATTTAATCCTGGAGGGAAAATACACTGTGGTCTAAGTTGTATGTTGCAGGAAGCAAAGTAGAAGGAGTGACATGAAGTGGTTAAGAATGAATTTTATGAGGAGCAAGGGGAATGTGATGGCAACCCAGGCTGGGCTGGTTGAACAAGTATACCATTTCTGTCCTGACCGCTCATCCTGATGGACTGGAGATCTGGAGGGATGAAAGAAGCCCATGAAACTGGAAAATAATATCTATCTGTGAAAGAGCAGGGGAAAGTAGTTAATAATAATGTATGTTTGGTAGAGAGATGGTTTAAGGATGTAATTTGAGTTGTATGTCTGCGTAAGAAGGGCTTCCAGTCATGAGAAATAAATACAAAGGAACAGTCAGAAGATAAATGAATTATGTGGCATCTGAGTGTGACATAACTGGTATGGAATAAGGGGTAGAGATTATATTGGGTCTGGCTGACCAGGAGCTCATTCCCCCATAAGAGCCCCCACAGTGCTGCTGCACTTGGCATCAATAGTTGGAAAGGTGCTGATAACACACCAGTGTTTTGGCTATTGCTGAGCAGCACTGGCACAGCACCAGCACTGTCCCTCCAACATTCCTCCCTCCATCAAGAGGGTTGGGAGTGGGCAAAATCCTGGGAGGGGACACAACCAGGTCAGCTGAGCCAAACAGACCAAAGCAATATTCCATGGTATATGATGTCAGCTCAGATACAAAAGTTGAGGGAGGTCAGGAGGAGGAATGGGAGGCATTAGTTATTTTACAGTGTTTGCCTTCCAGAGCAGCCACTCCAGATGCTGAATCCCCGCTTCCCAGAAAGTGGCTGAGCATCACTCACTGATGGGAAGGAGATTAATTCATTTTTCCCTTTGCTTATACAGACACACAAATTTTCACTTTTGTTTTCTTCAGTAAACCACCTTACATCAACCTTGAAGTTGTTTTCCATATTTTTCTCTTTGTTCCGCTGTTAAGGGGACTGATAAAGCAGCTTGATGTGCAGCTGGTGCTCAGTCAAGGTCAACCCACTACACTCACACATAAAGAAGACTCTGAAGAGGCAACTCACAAAGACAGGGGTGCAAATGTGGTGATGGCCTGCAGGAGCCTTTCCCCACAAAGGGAGAGGAGCCTGGCAGTAGCTATGCAGCCTGGGACACAAGTATACAGCATACATCTCCTACCACGTGTTCTGCTGTGCAGTAAAAAACCAAAATCCTTCTGGAACTTTAACAGAGGCTCAAAAAGCAACAAAAATACATTAGTTCTCCATTTGAAACACAGGAGAAAGAGTAGGGCTAGGAAGTCTCTCAAAAGAAGACTCTGAATTTAGTTCAAATCACATCATCACCCAGTGGTGGACATGTTTTTTCCTAAATTCACAGAGTGTAGGTATCTTTGAAATACAGCACTTCTCAGTGCATATTGCTGAGAGCTATAGTCTCCTGAGCCAAATAATCTACAGCAAACAAGAATAACAAAAAACCAAGCAAAATATTGGCTGTCCAATTTTTCTGCTATCTACCTTAAATATTGTGGTGCATTTTTGCAGTAAAAGACAAATCCTTAAATGTTTAAGTTGTAACAAGCACTTGGGTCTTGGTGAAGTCAAAAGGACTTGGAAAATGCTTTTCTGAAATGAAATCTTGACTGTTAGCAGCATCTCCTTTTCTGTTTGTAGTTTTTACTTTATCAGAATACTCAAGTACTTGGTGTTCAGCACATGAAAGCAAGATTAGTATGTTAGTAACGCTAAACGTGTTATTAATTTTACTGCTGTTTTACACTTAAAACTTTTCTGATAAGAACACTGAACCAGAAATTTCCTTTGGTATTATTCCAACTTACCTACATTACAGCCTCTATTTTGTATTTATTAAACATAGTAAAAATCAAGCTGTAGTGCAGTGATCACCTACATGGAGTCAATAAAGACCTTATTTTGCCATATATTTTCTTCTACAAATAGTACTATAGCACAGGAATGTCATGTGTCAAAGCATAACAACCCTCTTAGTAAGTGAAGAGCGCCTTTAATGTAGTATTTCCAGAAAATGCCCCTGATGACTCAAAACGAGAGAGGAGAAAAAGCTAGGATTCAGTGAGAAAATAGAAAGAGGTTTAATCCGTTACCTGCTAGAGTTTCTTCATGGTCTACTCACCTCAATCACCTCAGGTTGGGACATCATGGATGACGGCACCAAATCGGTGGGGATATCCATGGCAGCTCAAAATGCCCCAGCTGTCCTTGCACTGTTCCTCTGCAGCAGCAAGCTCTTGGTAGGAACACAGAAGCCCTTCCTCAGACTCTAGTCATACTGATACTCCTAACAGGAGAGGAAAAAAAACCCTGTTGAGAATAACAAGAGAACTGGGTAGGCAGTCAACAACCAAGACCCTGGGCTGCTGCAAAACCAGACTGAGTTTGTACAGCCTCACTTGCTGACATTACCACTCAAAACAGATCTGCAGGAGAAGTTTCAAAAGGCATACTGGAATTTGATCCAGAACAGGAAAAAAATTCACTTGACAACACAAACTCGACTCACACAAACTGAAATCAGCAAGAAGGCTAATGCACAGGCTGCTTTTCTTTTGCAAGGAAATATGGTCACCTACAGAACATTGGAACAGTGTTCCTCCCCACAACAAAAGAAAAAAGAAAATCTCCAGGAAAGAATATTCAGAGAAGTACTTGCTGGAATTCAGGATACATTTATTCCCTCAGTTCAGTGATCACATGAACTTTTCTTGTTTGTTAAGAAAAAAACTTACACATTATGACTTAAAATTATGACACCCTTTTATTCCAGACAGCACAGATTTGCCATACATGAATATACTGAACTGTAAAATTAAATCAATAGAATTGATTAAACAAATTCAATTGAATGACGTTATCTCCATAGATATCATGTTTATCAAGGTCAGTCCAGCTTCCACAGAGATGTTCTTTTCTTTTTCTACTCTTGTGTGCAAAAAACCCAAACAAACAAAAAGGTAGAGGGGGAAACCTCTGTAAACATCCAAGATAGTAATCCCATTACAAAACTCTAGACTAAGACTACCACCGGCTTTTTCCCTTACTGAGACCAGACATATACAACACAACCCACAAATTAGTCACCATAGAAAGGATTTTGGAGAGACACCTATTGCTATCTTCATCTATGATTTCCTATTCTGCAAGTCATGGCAGAAATCTACTCATGCAAAGTGAAATCAGCATCCAATAAACATACCAACAATTACTCCAAACTTCAGTGGTATTTTTCAAACTGAGGCCATGCTATAGTTACACAGACAATGCCACTAACTTTCCCGGCCATAAGTTCACTTTTTCAAAGACAACCAACATTTACTCAGCCAAGAAAGAACAGATAAGTGCTGTAGGAAAGTTATGCTCCACATGCTTTTCCGATTCAGTTATGTCTTTTTTTTTCTGTCTTGTTAATTTAAACTCAGCCTTTGCATGCCACTGTGGAAATTATTCCTCCTTCTTAAAAAGCATCATCTTGAAATGCCTGCTTCACATTTCAACACATCCCCACATGCCTTACGTCACATGTAGCTGTCTCATCTTCCAAGCTCTAGGATCACTTTTTCCATCTTTATATAGCTTTCCGTGACCCCTATTTTTTCCTACTCAGTTCTTGCTAGTAGCCTTTCATTCTTTCCACTCCCTGCTCCAAATTTCTTCTCCTATACTCATGGGGAGGGCAGAAAATGGAGATGTAGCATCTCCCCAAGGCAGTCTTCACAAAGCAAAAGAACAAACTCAACCTTCTGGCTTCCTGTTTTCTTTCAAAAATGAGAGTTAAACTAATTTTCTGAAATTCACTAATTTTTCTGTGGCCAGATGAGGGAAACAGATAGCATCAACTTGTAACTCTGACTTAGAGAAGCTTCTGCAACTTGACAGTGATTTTCAGTAAAACTCTATGAACAGCCTGAAAATCGTCAACCAACATATTTCATCAATGTCTTGTGACCTGTTGCAACGGTAACTTAAATAAGATCTCAGAAGACATTTTTTTCTGTTCTTCCCATGACATGCTTAAAAGCAGAGGTTTCACTGCACCAACCTTATAGCAAGTCATAGTTAGCTTCTTTTAAAATCTTTTCTCTTAATCCTGAAATGTTGCCACTTTTGGATAATGAAGGTGGGAAAAAAATTACAGTTGAAGCTGACTTTAGGGAATACTGTTTAAATCAAAACCAAAAGTATGCTTAGAATCCTGTCTGTCATACAAAAAGGAGAAAAAAACCCCATTTTTACTAGGGAGCATCATTAAGAAAAAAAAAGCCTGAAAAAGTAAAACAAAAACTCTGAAGTCTGCTCAGCTTACAGTGTAAAATACTAATTGGTCCCAGATGGATACGTCCTGTAAGCTCATCAAAGCAAATACAACATTTGAGCACCATGTAAAAAAGGTGAGAAAGTAAGAAAAAGGTCTCAAACAAACGTCACACTTCCAGACGTCACATCTGAATTTTTGCCATCTGAAAGTACTCATTTGGCATCACTGACCTCTGGCAGCCTTCACTAAACAATCCTGCTTGCAATTAATTCATTCAGCTCACAAATAAATGCATCACCCCACCATGGTGTCCTCCTCAGTCACAAGAAAAATTAATGCCATCCAGGGAAGAACAACAGCAAAGACTTGTCCTGCCTAGCATTTCATTTTATGACTTGTTGAAGTGATAGTTAGCACACAAGTGTTTTTCTGCTGTCCCAAACTGAGATAAGAACAATTTACTGGAAACAGCAATGAGATGAGAATACGAACAGTGACAGCAACAATATTAATAACATGAAGTGTACATAAAGAAGGTGCTTTACACGCAGAAGTGCTAAAAGACTGACCTGGTGCCATGCTGCCCCTGAGACAATGAAGCAAGCACAGACCCTCTGTGCCCATGTTTTTCTTCCTGACTGCGAGCTCCCCCTCTTTCTTGGAAGCAAGATTCCCTTACTTCCAACACCCTATGGTGACGTGCGTGGCAGAGAACGACCACCTAGGCACAGGGGTCCACACTCTGACCTCTCTCATGGCTACTGTGAGAAAATTAACTCTGTCCTGGCCAAAAAACAAGCACTATGCACCCTTTATTCTATGCCATCTACATCATGTCCCAGTCCTACACCTTCCGACTTCACACACATACATATACAGATGCCCACAAACACAGATATCATTTCCATAGCCAGTGGCGGTCCCTCCAAGATGTCTGTTGTGTTCATTTAGTCCATGACTGTGGGCTTTACGAGAAGGTCACTACTGGTATATCTGGAACATCCATACTCATTTTACTTGGTAGTTATGGCATACAGTGGTAGTGTCATTCAGCAACCAGTACTATTTAATTTAACATTACAGACTCTTCTCACCCGAAAAGCAAACACACCATGTTTCCCCATCCCTCTGCATTACTCACCAAGTGCACTCAGGTCCTTGAACAAAAACAATCCCATGGATGGGTTTGCCTTTTCTTGAGGCAGCACTAATCCAAACTGTCTTCCCTTACACATTTCTCATGTGCACTACAGTGACTTCACCCCTTTCTACAGTATGTGGAGGCCAGCTCAAATCATAGAGCCTCTAGTGTTAACTAATCAAGTGGCCTTTGCTAAATGTAGATCCCAATGTTTGAAGATCCCACTACTTAGTGCTTTCAATGTGTTTTTTTGCAGTTTATTGCACTGTTCAATTTTTGCAGAGACTGGTGCATAGACTATGATAAACCCACTCAATCCTGTGCTCTCTGGAGTAATGAATGAGTCCCGTTGTTGGACTCAGTCCTCTCACAGGTGCCATGCCTCCACAGAACTTTCTTTTCCAGGCCCAGGATGGTGTTCCGGGCAGTAGCATGAGGCACAGGATAGGTCTCCAACCATCCTGTGGTGGCTTTCACCATGGTCAGCACGTGGTGCTTGCCTTGGTGGGTTTGGGGCAGGGTGATGTAGTCAATCTGCCAGGCCTCCCCATACTTATATCTGGACCACCGCCCACCATACCATAGGGGCTTCACCTGCTTGGCCTGCTTGATGGCAGCACAAGTCTCACAGTTGCGGATGACCTGGGAGATACTTCCATGGTTATATCCACCTCCAGTTCACAAGCCCATCTGTGTGTTGCCTCTCTTCTTTGATGATCAGAAGCATCATGGACACACTGAGCCAGAAGTAATTCTTGTTGCCAGTCCAGATCCACACAAGACACTTCAACCTTGGCAGTTCACCCACCTGTCTGCTGTTGCAATGCTCTTCATGAGCCTGACTCTTGGGCGCATGTGCATCTACAGCACACACTTTTATAGCAACTCATCTACCCAGACAGAGATGATTTGCCACAATCCAGAAGTCCAGATGTGTTTCCCTCTGTGCTGCCAATTGTCTTTTTTCTGTCATTCCAGCCATCCCCACAGAGGGCTAGCCATTTTCCATGAGTCAGTGCAGAGGTAGAGAGCTGGCCACCTCTAATTGAGCAATATCCAAAGCCAGCTGGATGGCTTTAAGCTCTTCAACCTGACTTGATCCAACTTTTCCCTTTGCAACTTGCCATATAGGACTCCAGAGCTTTTCACTTTTGACATATCCCAAGATATGGCACAAACTGTCAGTAAAGAGAGAATATAGCTTCTCATTTTCAGGTAGCTGATTATACGGTAAGGCCTCCTCAGCCCATGCCACCACTACGTCCTCTTCCTCTCCTTATGATAATCTGAATTTTTTGCTTTTGTACCAGTCCACGATGACTTCTGGTGATTTGGATTTCCTATTTGAGCTTGCTGCATCATCAAGGGCAATCCACTTGTTCCATGTAACATCACTGGCATGAAGTGTGGAAGCGACTTTCCCTCTGAATACCCATCCCAGCACTGGGCAGCCAGGGTGCCAGGAGGAGCTATGCTTTGGTGCCAATCACTTCTGAAGCAGAATGATCCCCTTCATAAGCTGCCAGATATGCTTTTTCAGCCAGGGTGTAGGATGCCTTGGATCCTTTGTATCCCTGACTTCAGAACTCCAGGGGTTGTCCTTGAGTCTCTCCAGGTACTTCTTGTGAGAGACTCCAGGAAGGTCCATTCTCCCTGGCTGCAGTGTAGATCACACTTTTACATCTGGTTCCATCCTGACTGGCCCAAGGGTTGCATGAACAATCTGCTTTTTAATTTATCCAAAAGCTTGTTGTTGTTCAGGATCCCACTTGAAATCATTCTTCTTCCATGTCACCTGATAGAGAAGGCTTACAGTCTGACTCTACTCTGGAATACACATCCTCCAAAAAACCACAATTCCTAAGAAAGTCTGTGTTTCCTTCTTGATGGCTGGTGGGTATATATTTTGCTGATTTCATCCACAGGAAACTGATAAAATCCATCTTGTCATTTTACTCCTAAAAACTGAAAATCCTGGGCAGATGCTTTGATCTTACTTCACCAAAAACCAGGACACTACCAAAGCATAAGGACAAGCCAAACCAATTTAAGTTGTTTTGAGGAATATAGTTAATACAGGTAGCTTAGTGTGTGCAGATTGCAAGCTGAGCTACCTGCACTTAGTGTGCTCCTCAGTGAACTGGTTATGATCTTTACAATTTCCTCCTAATTTTGCTCTCTCTCTGTTCCATGGGGTGTTGTATATGCAAATGAGGATAGCCCCCTGCACTCTGTTCAGTACTAAAAAGAGCTGCAAAAAGGTAATAGCTGTGATTCAGTATTGGGTAAAAGAAGCAGAAAAGAAATAAGAGATTTCCAGACATATGGTGCAGACCATTGTTGTACCCTTGCCCTAAAGTTCTTCTGAACAACAGTGAGCAAATTTTTTTCCATTTAATGAGACTCCCCACCATCTCCCCATCAATTTCTGGTGTCTCAGCAAAGAGAGACTACCATTTCTCTTGCCCCAGCAGATGCACTAGCAGTTTGGAAGCTAGCACAAAATTGATGGTTCCGGTCAAATTTTGCTGATAGGGTATGTTTGAATATACATATTTAACAGAGCAAATTCTGCACATTGATTGGTATCAGCTCTGTTCTATTACCTGACACCTCTCTCCAGAAAGCAGGATAAAGAGTGTCATCACATCCACTATCTATTACCATGGCAATAAGTACTGAAATAGATCTTGTACATGGCATTGATTAAATGTGTTCAATAGTGGTGACTGCGACTAACCAGCACACCTTCAGACCAACTACTGTCTTAAGTTACATTGCAAGATGCAATCAAAAGTAAGTATTCTATCCATTTCATAAGCTATTAAAACCAGGTGGGGTAGTGTTCTTTATCTCTCCCATGACACATCCCTGAATGTCACCCAGAATTTTCTTAGCTTTCTGATGTTTCATATTGGAGTCAGAGTTTCTCACTTTCTCATGCTTTTTAACATAAACAAAGAATTGTTTTTTGTAAATATGGCCAATGTTTGCATTCCTTTTGATGGGAGGAGAATGTCATTGACAGTCTGATTGACCGATGTGGTTGAGAGGTGGGAATTTCACCTTCCAATCCATTGTTACCTTGATAAAAGTATATATTTGGAAATTAATAAACAAAGCCCTCCTTTTGGCCTCAGTGCTGCATCTCAAAGAATTCCAGGTCTCTGTGTGATCATTTCGTGTCCGACTGCGTCACCTGATAACTCCTCCAAGGGATATCTTCTGCTCATGGGCCATCAAGGTCCGCTGCATGACTCAGAAAATTACATCATCCTATTGTGAGATGCTCCGCCCACAGGGAGGAACCAAGCATTCTTACCTGGATATGATCTGAAGTGTAGAACACCAGAGCATCTACCACTGGATTCTCAAAGGACAAGAGCTTGACAATAACCACTGGAGAAGGACCAGACTTTACTACAGGATCAACACTCCAACAGAACCACATCCACCATTTAATTGGACTGCTATCAGACTGGTACAACTACCAACAAAATGCACACGTTACACCTGTTCTTACAGCACATGCAACACCTCCATCGTCCCAGTGAAGACCTGTTCTACAAATGTGTCCACTCGCAAGGCCTTCCTGTCTGCTGTTCCTAATCACTGGCTAGACTGCTTGAAAAAACTACAGAGCTTCTGTCTTATGGAAGCTCTTCATAAGAGTGAATAAATTCATTGTGAAAATGGATTTGTGAAGTGTTACTGAGGGGTCGTGGAAGTCTGGAAGAGGAGTGCCAAAAACAAGGGACAAGTTCACCACGTTTCCTGTGCTGGCTGCCCCATCAACCCCTCTGGAAACAATCCCTGCCAGTAAAGCCAGACATTTTTGAGTATAACTTCACTGTCTAGAAAAATAGAATGGAATTTGCTAACATATGAAAAGGTTCAGACACAACAATAGGAAATCTCTACCTTGCAAATATTGAAATAAAAACAAAACAAAACCAAAACCCAGAGTAAAACATACCTGACTCTGCCCTTTCCCAGCATCAAGAGTGACAAAAGTTACAAAACTAACAAAAGTTACAGCCAGCCCTAAGAAATTAGCCAGATTTTAAGTTTAAGAACAAAGATCAAAGACAGACCGAAGGTACAACAAAACTGAGCTTATTTGTTCACTTCTGCAGAAGAAACTGAGATCCTCACAGGAAACAAGGTGAATTTTTCATGCTGCTGCTGGACTAGCATGCTATATAGGGGCAAAAGCTCTTACACCAAAGACAGGCAATAACTTTAATGAATGAAAGATGCGTATATAACTATTACCTCATCCCCAAAACACAGTGCATATATTTACTGAAACCACAACTGGAAATCAATTTATATCTAAAAACATTTTTCCATCAAATCCCTGTCCCCGTGGAGGGAATCCCCTAAGGACCTAGTATTTTTTTTTGCAGTTGTCCATAGTTAATTCACTTTGACATTACATAGCAATTCCTTGCAGATCTTGTTTAAGAGATCAGAATTTTCTTTCACAGTCTGAGAGCATCCAACAGCATCAATTCCTATTCAGGCCACTTCTGCTCATGGAACTCCTGCTGTTGATGAAGCATTGTGCTGTTTCAGCACAAACATATCCAGAGCAATTATTATTAAAAAGGATCATTTTCCAACCTGACACAAAAAATGAACACAGAAACTGGCTAAACAAAATATCATTAAGGCTTAGAAGGGAGGGAAGGAGACTTGCAACAAGAATAATGTAGCATTCTAAATGTTTCACTGTCATCAGAAACTGACTTATCAATAATAAATAAACTGGAAACTGCAATGGATAGTTGAGTTGGTTGGCCCAAACCCCAGGACTGGCTGGTACTAAACCCTCTCTCCTGGCCTCACTCTTTGGCTGTATGTAGCACAACCATATTTTGTAGCAGATCTGCAGAAGCACTACCAGGGCTGCATTCACAGGATGTCCTGTGGGGAGGGGATGGATCACAGGAGGGCTGTCAATGAGGCTGGCTGAGACAGCCTCCTGCCTAGGCACTGAGAGAGAGCAGAACAGCCTCCAGCAAGACCACCAGACAGCAAGTGCCATCAATACCCACCATTTGATCTGCAGCATGCTACCTGACCCACCTCAAAATCTCAGGGGAGACCAGAGTAAAACAGCATGGACAGCCAAGCAGATCAGATCACAAAAATGGCAGTATGCTCTTCTGGTCATTGAAAACCACCTTCCTTTTATCCCATGCACATAATTTGTTTTCTGGCTTTACTCAGGTTGCTTTTTTGCGTTGTTGTTTTGGATTGGGTTTTTTGTTGTTTTGGGGTGGGGTTTTTTTTGTGTGTGTGTTTTTGTAGGATTTTTTTTCTTTGTTTTCAGCAATCTGAGCACTCAGGGCTTTGACAACCAGAAAGACAGGACAAAAACCTCTCCCAATTACAGATCAAACCCACCTACTGAACACGTCAAAACATGTAATGCCTACACCACTGCTGCCCCTTCAGAAGGAGCATGCCCTGAACAATTGTCTTGGAAGTGATTCAGTGTTACAAAGATATAACAAAGAGTCAGGGATTTTATTACTGCTATGGTCCTATGTAAGTAATACATCTACTTTTGTGTTGGTATGATGCCTGCTTTGATTGCAATTTGTCAGCCAAAGCATACATTCAGCTTAATATTAAGTGCAACCACCTCTTTAACCATGAACAGCATTAAAAACAGGACAGCATGTTTAGCTGTGTAACAGGTTGCAGATTGCTTTACTGAAACAGCATCAACTGGCCAGAGCACTCAGCTTTTATTTAAGTAAATCAAAACAACAGACAACACCTTGGAAAATTTAACTTCAAGATGCCTAGGTACCTGAAAAGCATCAGAAAAAAACCCAGTCCAAAACAAACAAAACAAACACGAGATTAAAGTTCAAACTAAAATGCATAAGTCCCAAAGTGTACTACTAACCAGAAAAAAAAAACAAACCAACAAACCAAACCAAAAAACCTCATGTTTCCTATCTTCCATTCTGCCTTCCACCAACTCACCCCTGTAGACCTTAAAGACTTTCAGACTTTTTAAAAGCTGCTGCAGGGAAGTTTGCACCTTCCTGGGGCTAAAAGAGACTTGCAGTTTACATTACCTTGGTCTTTCCTTTCAAAATACAGCTGTTAACCTTTCTTAGGCAAGGAAAAAAGATGAAGATTTCAGTAGTGATCTGAGACTCATTTCTATAGAAATTTAAAAAACTTCCCTTAGATTCAGTAGGACTCTTCCACAACACAAGGTTCCATAGAGGATCTCAAATCTAAGTCATTTGCATTCACAGCGGAGTCTGTGCTTCAAACAAAAAAAAAAAAATAAAGAACATCAGTTAAACCTTTTTGAATAGAAGCCTTGTGGCTAATCTGGGGAAGATCATTGTTCTGGCCTCACTAATACAAGTACTACAAGATTGCTGCTAAGGCTTTCCATGACAGAGTAAAGCCTGCAAGTTCAGCAAAGATGCCCCAGGTGGAGTCCCCTTAACCAAGCTACATAGTTTCATGAGCTCTGCAGAGGGAGTGTTGTGTGAAACTGTCCTTTTTCCCCACTGTAAGATTAGGGGAATATCTATCTCCTAATCATTTATCATGCACTGAATTAAATTACAACAATAAAATAGTATCATCATGCAGTTGCACTCCCTCAGAGAAATAACGGGCTGTCACCAAGAACATGGGTCAGCAAAGATACCTTCACAGTGATCCCACCAAGGCAAGGTTAGAGATCCTGTGCACACCACCAAATAAAAGCAGAAGAGCAATCTGAATGTATAAAAAGACAAATCTCTCTTCCCAGATTTTCAGAAAATTACCAGACAAACCAGTAGAGAGTATAATATCCTCAAGCCTTTCTCTTGGAGGGAAATCTTTTCCATATGTCACTCTAATTTGCCTCCTGAGGATGACAAAAGCAGACTGACCACCATCATGCACTGGGTTCCTTCAAAGAGCAGACAGTTTAAGAATCTGTAATTAAGCTACACATGTTTACCTTCCTCCTTTACCTGCTCTGAGATTCAGCCCCAGAAAGAACCTCCAGATGATCTTAAGTGAATAGATTGTTCCCAAAATTACAACCTGTTCTTTCTTTCAGGAATTGTTTTTGTCTTGGAGCTGGTTTTATTTGTTATTTTGGGGTTTTTGGAGGGAGAAGGAAATGTCACATTTTACTAAGTGACAGAAAGCATACTTTGAAAGGACAAACCCAGAGGATTTTACATTGTAACATGTGAAATCATGAACACATTTGCCCTAAGTCACGTCAGTTACGATACAAACTGGACTCACATCAGCAGCAGGCTAATCCATGAGGGATGCAGCAGCCCATCAGGTTTCTCTGCATCCTGATGAAAAGAAATTTACAAAAATAATAATAATAAAAAAGAGACACACTCCTAATTTTCTATTAACATCTCAACTTTTTTTGCTAAAACTGACATGACTGTGCTCTCCATAACTGAATCATACTCCTTTTCCTTGCTAAATACAGGATACCTTTTTCTCTGCTACAGATTGGGGCACTTATTCTCATTTGTGGTCAGACAAAACTTCCACTTATTTTATGGAGTTGTCCTTTTCCAGAATCCTTTCCATACTTCCCTGACCTAGGTCAGTTTGCACCATCCTGTGCAATTCTCTCACTTGCTAAATCTCCTTTCCTGATTATTTCCATATTGTATCTATTCCACACCCATCTCTTGGGGAGCATTTTGTTGCTGTTTTTTAAACCCAGAATGATACCTCATCTTGAAGCCTCCTACTTCTCCGAAAAGCTGAGCTTTGTCTGAAAACTCAAAAAAATTCTGCATGGCTTCCTCAGTTTTCTCGTTTTCCTGCAGTTTGCCCTTTAAAGCCAACACATCAGTTTGTCTTCACATTACTATCCGGCACCCCTAGAATTACTTCAGTCATTATCTAGCTTCTCCTAATGACTTCCATAAGTGCTTGCTTGTTAGGAATTGCTTAGAGATGATTGTTCCTTTGCCACTCATTAAGGCTGGAGAACCTCTTCCCACTCTCTGGGGCAAAAGTGTGAGCATGTGCCTGAATGCAAGGGTTGTTGGCTGGTAGATGCCTGTCTCTTGGGATGTATTATGAGCCTCTTCAACACAAGAAACAGTCAGTGTAAAATAATGACACCAAACTTACAGACACACAAAAACTGCTTTAAAACATCACTACTAGCCACAGCACCATCTTCAAAAAGCAACTGCAGCAACAGCTCTACTTTTTTTTTTTTAATTGATAAGTACTGAAACAGTAAGATATCCCTGAAAGCGAATTTTTAATTTTTGCATTTTGAGTAAAAGCAAAATGATCCAGGAAGACTCCAGAATAGTTATTCATGCAATCATCTAATTTCAACATTTTCTCACTACTTTAGTCTTCCAGAATCACAAGAAAATAAAGAGAAAAAATTCAGCTAGACACCAGCTCTGGGCAAAGACTTTTGTGTCAACTTTATTAATGACATAGCCACAGGGATAGAGTGCACCCTCTGCAGATTTGCAGATGACACCAAGTTCATTGGTGCTGTGGACACACCTGAAGGAGGGATACCATCCAGGGGGACCTGGACAAGTTTGATAAGTGAGCCCATGGGAATCTGATGAGATTAAACAAGACCAGGGGCAAGGTGCTGCACTGGGGTCAGGAGAGTCCCAGTCTGGGACACAGGCTGGGGGATGAACAAATCAAAAGCAGCCCTGTGAGCAGGACTGGGGATGCTGGGATTGAGAGGTTAGACATGACCCAGCCATGAGCACTCACAGCCCAGAAAGCCAAACGTGTCCTGGGCTGCATCCAAAGCAGCATGGGCAGCAGGGGAGGGAGGGGATTCTGCTCCACCTGGAACCCTGTATCCAGGTCTGGGGTCCCAGCACAGGAAGGACATAAACCTGTTGGAGTGAGTTCAGAGAAGGCCACCAAGATGTTTAGAGGGATGGAACACCTCTCCTATAGGAAAAGTCTGAGGTAATTGATATTGTTCAGCCTGGAAAAGAGAAAGCTGCAGGGTGACCTAATTGCAACCTACCAGGACCTGAAGGGAGCCCTCAAGAAAGATAGAGAGGAATTTTTTACAAGAGCATGTAGAGAGAAGAGAAGGGGAAATGGATTCAAACTGAAAGAGAATAGATTTAGATTATATATTAGGAAGAAATCCTTTACTGTCAGGGTGGCAGGACACTGGCACAGGTTGCCCAGGGAAGGTGTGGATGCCCCATCCCTGGAAGTGTCTAAGGTCAGGTTGGATGGGGCTTTGAGCAACCTGATCTAGGGAAAGTGCCCTTGTCCTTGGCAGGGGGCCTGGAACTAGATGATCTTTAAAGGTCCCTTCCAAGCCATTTTATGCTTATGGTTCTAGCGAGGTATAAATCACTATAACAGAAAACAGGATGCTTTTCTCCAGCTATCACTCCTCAGTAGAAAAGCAACAAGAACTTAATCTTCTCAAGAACTTACAAAAATTTTAGTATTTGTTTCCAAGAAGAAATAACAAAGTGATACAATTCAAGACTTCCATGGATCAGCAAAAGCAACTCTATTTGTAAACTCCACCTTTTCTTTAAAACTCAGAAAAGCAGTAATAGGCTGGCACTCTTCTGAAACAAGTTTGTATCTAAACATTCAGGCAATATCCTTTTGCTAGATAAAAAGCCCATCTGGATGGTAACAAAATGTCACAATTATCTAAGCAGCTTTGAGGGGGGCCAGCCTTAAAACAAATACTTCCTTTTTACCCCACATCCACAAAACAGATGTTCAATCTTCAGGCAGAATAAACCACCACAAAATACAATAATCTGGAAATGCTGAAGCCAAGGAAGTTCACAATCAAGCATGCCAAATCCCAAATTTCAAAGGCATCAGCTCAATATAGATCTACAAGCACCATGACCAATGATACACAAACAGGAGTTTAATTTAGTTTACCTGAAACAGAAATTTGCCACCTATTCCCCCACTCCTGAAAATACATGAAATACTTAAATACACTAAAGAAGGCAATAACTTAATGTGGTTCAGGCCACCACCAATGCAGACACAGGAACTATTTATCAACGCCTCAAACCAGAAATAACAGTCATGCTCCTTCAGAAATATGCATGCAACATCTGCATTGGTTCAATTGACTGTTCTCCAGACACTTTCTGCCGTGTTGTATTTTGCAAAGTTATCCTGAAAGAAGTTTGAGGACTTAGAATTAACAATAAGAAAGAATTATCTTAATGACAGGATTTAAATTCCCTATTCTCATGCCACTGCTCTTTCCCAAGGCCACAAACAAACTTATCTGATGGACAGCAGTGACCCAGAAATAAGATCTTACCTTTGATCTTGTCAAAATGGAGGGGGAGCAAACCCAGTAGCTCAAGACAACAAAAATCCTGATGTTGACAAATGAAAGGTAATTACTTCTTGTCCATCATGCAAGTATCTGGCGTGCTCAGAACAATGAACCCAGAATTTGTAAATCCCTGCTGTAAAATTTTGGCTGGTTACTAGTTTCTTGGCAGAGGTCGACAGGGCTTCCTAGTCCTCACAGTCTGCTGTGGGACTGTCTACAGTATGCCAACTCAATTGGTTGGACTTTTTGTGGAACAGTTTTTATGACTGATCAGGAAGTAACACACTCCCCAAAATAGCCTGGGAACACCAGCAGCAGCAGCTGTCAGGGATGCTTGGTAGAGAACTGCATCAGAGTACTGGGTTTTGGCCTTGGGTAGCTTATGCTATGCTTGAATTCATTCTATGAATTCAAGATTTATAAATGCAAAGCACTACTGGAATATGCCCTGAAAGGAGAGATATGAAGAAAACACCAGAACTTCATCCCCTTTCCACCTGACCCTGCCCCTTTCAATCATCAAGTTTAAAGCAACTTAGGTAGCTGTCTATCTGAACAAGCAGGTAAATACAGAGGATTAGCTCACAGCTTGACTAATTCACTCTAAGAATTGACTTGGATTAACTCTGAGTTGTGTTTAGCAGACAGGCTCTTGGTGCATACAAGAGGTCACATGAATTAAGTCAGCTGTTGTAAATTCACACCACACTTCAGTGCTTATTCAGCTTCTCTGACTAGGTCCTCAATATATACAATGCCCAGCAGAGACAACAAATATTTCAATCAGAATATTTGGGAGATGCCACAAATTCAAGTGAAAACAGAAATCCAGGAGGCAGAATGGAGTTGATGTAAAAATAGAACAAAACAAAAAGCTCCTATCTTTTAACACATATGATGACAGAAAACAATGACAGAATGCACTATCTAGTCTGCCTCACCATTTTTTATATAAACTCCTTTTGCACCTCTTTTAAATAGTAAGAAATGCGAAAAAACAATCCTACTGGACAAAAGTACAAGTGAATATCAATGGATTATTCTTAAAGAAAAAAGAAAATGAAAACTAACTAGTAGTTTGCCTCCAGCTCTTCCGTTGGAACTTGGTGCACATTAGCATGGGTACAAACTTTAAGCACATACACACTTCAAAGCCTCCTTCAGACAGTTTTGTAACAAAAGCATAAGCCATAAAGAATTACTTGGGAACCACTAAGACTTTTTTTTGTGACCACACAAATAAACTAAAAAGTTCAAGGGATCCAGGCCACAAAAGGAGAATGTACTGAAATCTACCCACAAACCAGATTTTTTAGGCATCCCACAATTGCACACACCAGCTGTGTCCATGACACTAAAGCTTGAGGTCCATGCACAGCTACTCTCATCCTTGACACAGCCCACTCAGGCGTGCTGGCTCTGATTTTCAGCCTCCTGCTACTGAGCAGCCTCTCTTAGGTCAGCCAACGTTATAGTCCCCCTCTACTCCATCCTCCAGGGATCCCACCTGGAGTACTGAATCCGGCTCTGGGTCTCTGAACAGAAGAAAGAGCGAGTGCAGAGAGGGCTACAGAAATGATCAGAGGGCTGAAGCACCTCTCTTATGAAGGAAATGGGATAAGAGAGGGGGATAGCTCAGCCTGGAGAAGTCAAGGTTCTGGGAACACCTCATAGGACCTTCCAGTACCTCATAAAAAAAGCTGGAAAGGGATAAGGGTATGTAGTGATAGGACAGGGGGTAGCGGACCCAGAAAGAGGGTATATGTAGATTAATATTAGGAATAAATAATTTACTGTGAGACTAATGAGACACTGGAACAGGTTGCCCAGAGAAGCTGTGGATACCTCAATCCCTGGAACTGTTAAGAGGTTATGCTGCACAGTGCTTTGAGCAACCTGGTCCAGTGGAAAGTGTTCCTGTCTGTGGCAGGGGCTTGGGAGCTAGCTGATCCTTAAGGTCTCTTCCAACCCAAATCACTCTATGACTCTATGCAAAAATGCACTATGCTGACATGCTGGCAGAACTGACCGTGTTTTGGAGAAACCCAACACCTACTACTTGGTCAGCCGCTGCCTTCAGACTTGCAGCAGCCTTCTTCCAAGAATACTCCACTTAACCCAATGAGCAACACTGCCAGGCGAGAAGGAAGAGTAACTTCCATACCTCACATTACACCATAATTTACAAAATCCTCAAAGTTTCCCGCTGCAGCAATACTGGCACCACCCTCTAGCGGAGACACAGCTTATACAAGCAGGAGATGACACTTGCAGGGCCTTGGGAGGAAAGTTAGTCAAACCACAAGAGGAACAGTCAGAGGCATATACAGAGCACAGAATGACTTCTGGCCCAATTGCAGGAGGCAGATGTATGACAAGTGCACATTCGGGTTTCCTACCAACCAAGAGTGTCACCTCATCTTGGGAGCTCCAAGAAAAGTCAGTATTTTTCCCCCTCTCCTTTCTTGCATGAAGCACGAAGGAGCAGGGTGTGGCTTCTTTGTTAAAGCTGTTCCTGCACTTTTGTAACTGTTAAGGTAACTGTTTTCACACAAAAATTATGCCAAGGATCTCCTCACAGAGTACTCATACCATATGAAGAACCATTTAGAAAGAAGAACTGAAAAAGAGTTCTTGTAAACAAGTCTTTCAAGCAGAAAATTGTCCTAAAAATATGGGCAACTGATTGCAAGAAACTTTGTGGAAGAGATGTTGGGGATGGAAATATGCAGGATCGTGGCATAAGCGTTTGCTCAGGTGTATTATTTTTAAGACATTTATGTTTTCAACAATCATGTAATTCCCTTCTGTCATCACATTGTCATCGGCTTACATACCTCCTCCTGAATTTACTCCTCTAACATGAACTTCCTAGGATGCTTTTGCATGTGAAACTTAAGCAATCCAAGGCAGGAAACAGAAAAACACTGTATGTCTTGGAGAAGCAAGCACTAACCTATGCTATTCCTATCAACTGTTTCCAAAACTGAATAATTCCAGAGACCTATTTTTAGTCTATTCACTAAATACCAGGATTGTTGTGATTATAGTAATACTCTGAAGTCTCAGTCAGTTTCCAGTCCCACTAGCATGAGCTTTTGAAATAGGACACTGTAACTACTATAACAAGAAGAAACTAAAAGACTAGGGAAGCAAACACTAATTCAGAAAAGTCTTCTTTTGTTTGCAAGGGAAATACACTGCTCTGAGGTAAAGTTTTCAGTAGTTCCATCAAAAGCTTTAGGAGGAGCACAACAATCCTGGTATGTTGCTAGCCACCTTGGGACAGCTCTCAAAGCCATGCCCAAAGCTCCCAAAATTCTCAGAAACCATGCCCAGAGCAGCTCAAAGACACCTGGCATATTTCCACAGAATTGCTCTCCATGTATGACACATTCTGGGTGGGACAGTAAGGAAAAGGAAAGACAGAAAGACCAATAAACTTGAGACATTTATAATGGTATCTTTCAAGTACAAGTCACATTCAAGATGATACTCCTGGAATGCTGGGTACCTATCCACACATCTATTTCCCTGAAGTTGTTTCTCCCACTGCAGTATTTCAGGAAAATAATTGGTGAATTCCATTTCCTTGACAAGAGGAATGAAGGGGCAGTGACCTACTGATGCACTGGACTTGTGTCTGTGGGAATGCAGCAACAAACAGGGAGACACGTGGATAGAAACAGCTGCAAATCCCAATGAATTATTCACTGAAAGCCCAGGCTTTGCTCCTCAACCAAATCTAATGCTTATGTGGATGGTTAACATATGCTCAAACACCACCCCCACTACATCCCAGTGTTACTGTGGCATATAGGACAACAGGCTCTTACTAGTTGGCTAGTTTATCCTGACAAGACAGAAATGCCTGGAGACATTCTCGGATGCAGGGAATGTTCAAGTTATTCTCCTGTACTGATAATTTGCCAATACAACATACAACACCCTAGCAGGGCTGTGTACACATCTGCAAAGACACCTTCCAAGTGCAATCGTCAGTGACATGCAACACAGTATTCATACAGACCTTACTGTGCTTTACCCTCCTTTGGGACTGACAAGCTTATCATTATCAGTCTGAATGTATGCTTCTCTAGCTAACATCCCCCTAACAATTTCCCAAATTTTTTTTTTTTACTTCAATAATTAGTTTTATATATTCAAAATTAGCATGCAGCTACAGAAATGTGCTACAAAGTTTACTCGTATAAGCACAACCTTAGGCAAGATAGCCAAATTGCCCCTTTACATACATTACAGCTTCACTACCACATGAAATCCTTCCCCTTGCAATTCAAAAGAGTACTGTACATATCTTGTAAAACTACTGATCCAGTCTCTGCAGTCACTGAAAACACACCTGTCACAAGAGGCATTGAAACAACAACTCAATTATGCACGAAAGTCCATAATTTACCTTGATTAGCTGGAGTATCAATTGAAGAGCTCAGAAGTGTCCTGATAGAACATCAAGTGCACACACAGGCCACCACCCTTTGCTACTTCATATTTGGTTACAAGTAACTGTGAAAATGGTTAGTAACACACCCATGAAACCCTGTAAGCTCCAGGACCCAAGAAGTGACACCACTGTTGCCATAAGAGATTGTAAAAAACCCACAGTAACCACAAGAAAACAGATCTCACCAAGGGAGTCAGTGAGCACCTAATGCAGGCATACAAACCAAAAGAGTACCGACCACAGTAATGCCCACGCAGTGCAGGGCAATGTCCAGGGCCAAGGTGACCTTCCCCTGACACTGCCACTGGCTTGAGGTACCAACCTGCAGTCCTCCACCCAGGTCTCCTGCCACCAGCCATCCAACTAGCAGCAGCTGGAGCTGCCCTGACAATTTGCTTCTCCTCAATCCAAAGCAGCAGGAGGGTAGGGGTGCTCAGCACCCACTGGGCTTCTGTGCTGCGAGCTGAAGGGACAGTGGCTGTTGCAGTGGTGGCATCACCAGAGCTTTCCCCCTCTCCCTCAGCCCTTCCACCTTACTTGATGCCGGCAAATCTGATTCAGAATTGAGCAGCAAACAAACTTGAGCTTTCTTCTGCACTAACACCCTGGCTGTGCGCACCCACATCCTGGCTCGGGGAGGCATGCTGCCCTTCACACTTTGCAGCTACGCAGTGCCACCCCAGCCCCCTGCTCTGCCACCAGCAGCAGCTCAAGGCTGAACATGGTCCGGCAGATCTGACAACTGCAACAAGTCAAAACCAGACTGCACCATCAAAGACTAAACATTTAGTGAAATCCAGCGGCTACAGACCCCTTATCAATACCCCTTCACAGCAGACAAAACAACACTTGCCACACTTGAAAGCTATGTAGATATGAAAGCTTGAGAGTTCATTAGTCTTCCTCCTTTCCTACAAACACCAATCTGAAGTATAACCACCTTAAAAACAGGTGTGACCTGTACAGCATCTCTCTTGACTGCTTGGATTCCAGTAAGTTTTTGTTAGATTTCACGTTCAGCTATTAAAGAATTACCCACTTACTGAAAGATGATACAATTTCTTTGTGCTGTAAACATTCAATACTCATCCAACATTTATTGCTGTAGCTAACTTCTTCTTAATAAAAAATGGATACCACCATAGCTATACTTTCCCACCCAGGGTGAAAACAATCATGCTCAAATGGCAAAAAAACTTCTAAGAAAAACTTCTGCTCCCATAAATAATGTACCAGCACTATTTCATATCTGCCATACACACTATAAAAAGATGGGGAAGAGGGAGGGAAAGGGGCTTACAATGAAAAACAGTATGCATTTCCTTTGCCAGATTTTTACCACTCTTACAATCTCTAGCATTCTGCACAGAAAAATCTTACCTTTGATGTCAATCCAATGCTTTCAGGCTTGCTCCTGCAAGCACTGCAATATGTAATACATTTTCTAGCTGGCAAAGAAATGGATGTACTGCATAAAGTGCCTGTGAAATCCATCCTACTCCTAAGGTCACCATGGCATGTAAATTCCTACAGAAAAGCCAGAACTGTCTGTAATATGGCAACATGAGGCCTGCACCAAACTTAGGATTATCATATATAACTATCAAACTCGCAGACATTTTTTTTCAGCAGTTTCAAAAATCCACTTCAGGAAGTGTTTGCCTTTTAGTCACAGTCAGAAGTAAAACCAGAAAGATAATATTGGGCTCTCATATTTATCACCTTTGTATTTTTAAAAAGAAAATTAGAGGATCTCCAAATTTTATCTAGAGTATATCACAGGGAAGAAAAAAAAAATTCCAATGCCTGTCAAGTTTTTAAATAAATCTAAACTAAAGATAATTCAGTTGGCACAAAAGTCTACATACAAAGTCTACAAAGTTCTCAGCAATACAGTATCTGTACTCCCAAAATATGTTTCCTTCTAAAAGAGATCCAGCCCCCCAGTTTTGCAACTGGAGGCATTTCTTGTGCCACACCGCCTGCCATCATTTCAGCAAAGAACACATTGCAATGTGTGAGTGGGAAACAGCAAGGCACAACACTTTGCTCCTGTTTTCCCAGCACGACCAGCAGCCAGGCCATTATCTATCACAAAGTCCACCAGCACAAATCTTCAAGGCACTTGGAAAGCAAAACACTCTGCACACACCCCAGGCCAGAGCCCTGTCCAGGCTGTTTATCCTGGGAGTGGCTTGAGGAGGAGGGATGTGGTTCCCCCTCTCGGGCTGTGCTGCTGGCAGGGGCTGGCATGCCTTACCCAGACTCCTTGAACCACAGCAGCCCTGCAAGTCTGTGGCTGTTTTTGCCTGCCAGATGCAAAGGGGGAAGATTCACTTTCTTTCTAAGAAGAAATACTTTACTTCTTGGGTAAATGCACCAGTGCTCTCCTCTTTATGTGCACTAACCTAACTGCCTACAGTGTCTGGGTCAAGAAGGAGCCAGATCCAGTAGGAAATAGGTAAAGGGCTGAAAAAACACATGGTCCACAAACTATTCCAGGCTGTGCCTATCAGGAATTTCTGGACGCTTTGCACTAATCCAAGCAAGGCTATTGTTCCTCTGCAGAGAAATACAATGCCTTAAACCACCTCAAAGTTCTTTGTCAAGAGCATACAAGCAAAATGCCATGGCTATGGAGTGGCCATGTGAGATGTGGACACACATATACTATCTAAACCAGCACCAGTAGATAGGTTCTTTTCTTTTCTGGTGCTCAATATTGCACAAATAGAAACAGTACTTTCAACAGTTAAACACCAGTCATTAAAAAATGAAAACTGATCCTAGACCGCAACCTTCAGCCAAACAATTACCAAGATTTTGCAAGCCAGGTGTGCTGTTAATTAGCCTGGGAGTATGGAAAGAGTGTCATGAAGTCAAGAAACACCAACAGAGAGGAGAGGTCTGGGTATACAAAGACACACTTCTCAGAATTCTCCTCCACTATCAACAAAAACCAAACCAAGGTACCAGACATTCAGATGTTTACTGTCATATGCACCAGTACATCAATGGAAACGCAGGAATGCACAGGGAATGCTTCTGCATGTTTTAAAGAAACTAAACTTGAAATACAAATGAAGAAAAACAAAATTCAAGTTCCCTGACATGTAGAGTAGAAAAGCAGCTCTTATTTTCTTGTCATAACTTTCTTCTGCCCTGGGAATAATTTTGTATTTCTGTCAAAGCAACACGTCAGCCTCACACCTGATCCAAAGTGATTCAATGCCAATACAGATTTTGCCATTGACATCTATGGGCCATGGATGAAGCTTTAAGCTTTTGCTTTAGCTTTGAAGAAAAACACGTGGAGGGAAACATGAAGTGTGTAAGTTCAGCCCTAATGCAGCGCTGCTGAGTATCAACAGTATCTCTACAGTATCAACTTGCGACACTTGGAAGAGAAAAGTTGAAATACATCAGATGCTACATAACCACTGCCAGTTGAAGCTGTCACTGCCTCAAGTACCTCATGACCAAGCATTTCTGCAGACCAGCATTCTCCCTTCAAATTATCAAAATTCCTAAGGCAACAAATGAGGACCACACCTAAACTGAAAGCAATCTTAAAGAAAAGGACATGGGAAGATGGAAAAAGAAAAGACACACTTTCTCAAAGTTGGTTTTCTTTTCACCCTACTGAGCTGATAGAAAAAATAATACAGCCCATTGTGAAAGATGAAGCAGTGAAATGCACAACATATAAAGAACTAATCCACTAACTAAAGATGATGGAGGACTCAAATATTGATTGCCCTATCTTTCTTTCAGTAAAACAGTTGTATGCATGTTTCCCCTGGCATTATGTGTAGCAGCCACTCTTCCAATATCCCATTTATTAATTTAGGCTGACTTTAAGCATCCCTTAAACTACATGCACTTTTCTTTCTGAAAGGGAGGAAATTGTACTTAGGTAGCAAATTTTAAGTTTGTGAGGGAAACAGACAACTGCCACACAGTACCTGTTCCCACTCTCAAATTCTTCCACGTATCCTTGAGCATCACCAAGACCATAAGTGATGGCCTGTGAAGAGTTCCCCACTCAGCCCTGATAGCAAAAGAGCTGCACTCAATTTTCCTCTGCATCCATTTGATTTAAAAAGCCAGATACACAGCAACAGTGCTCAGTAAGTGCTGGCAGGTCACCACCTAGAGGTGCTCAAAGCCAGTTCTTCTGACATCTAGAGAAGGCAGCTCACCTCTGAGAGTGCTCAAGCTGCTGGTGGTGGTCTCCCAAAGGAATAAACTGCTCAGAAGAATTACTTGCCTTTTGATTGAAACTGCTGAATATGAGACAAAGCACGCTTAATATGGAGAGGCCACTGAGAAACATCTAACTGCCCAGTAAGGTTTTATTAAGGGCTCATCAAAGTGAATCCCATGTAAGTACAAATCAGTGCAAAACTTTCTTCAACAATCTCTCCTGGATTCCCCAAAGAGTTTAACTGAGTGACATTATAAGACCAAGTTAAAGACAGATTTTTATTTTTTTCCTATTTTTAAGCAGAGAAAGAATTATATTTTAGTCACAATCTTCCAGAGCTACTGATGAAAACCACACGACCATAAGTATTTTTGCTCACAGTGATAAGATGGTCTGTTGCTCACACGTGGAATTCACATATTAAAGCTGGGTACGCAGTGTAATGTTACTTTAATTTTGCATTTTCCATGTGTTTCATCTCAAAAGCCATTTAACCTTTCGACCCTCAATATTTGTTTTGAAGAGCAGGGGAAGAGAAAGCAGACACCAGCCAATGTTTTCCTCTCTTCCACCAGTGCTGCTACTGCTAAGTTCTCAGAACAAGGTTTACAGCAGCCAATGGTCTAATTACTGCAATCTGTACTAGGGAGTGATAAAGACAACACGAGACTGATCATCCAGCAGTGCTTCTTAGTATTCCTGAGTAGCATTTCCTTGGTTATTTGCCATACAAAAAGGAAAACAGCCACCGTTCATATACAACTGCACAGGATGAGAGAGTGTCAATCTATCCTGGAGCAAAACAGCATTTAATTTTGTGTGGTTAATATTTAATAAAAACAACAGTAAAACACAGACCTATCAAGTTACTTTGTAAGCCCGAGCACATATCAGTTAAGGAAAAACATGTGGCACGCCTATAGCCAGTAATAGCAAGCTGCAGGGCAGAGCTTCACTTACGCTGTGCACACAGAGTATTGCTTCAGTTCACTGCTGAGATTGCCAGAAATATTAATTTAGTACTGCAGTATGGCCCATCCTCGCACAAGAGTAACACATGGCCCTGGCCGCCAAATTGAAACATGACTCCCTGACCCGAGAGCAATTCATTTTAGACCAAACGGTACAACACACCAAACCTGACCTAGCATGCAAAAACTTTCTTTGAAAAGATAAGAGTTGCAGCAGTTCTTAGCAGTAAAAAGATTGCAGCTACCCCAATTCCCTCACACTTTGAGAACACAAGTTGCCTACGGGTCTCCTCCAAGTTATTTTGCCTTGAAGCTTCAAAAAGCCCCAACCAAACAAAAAACCCCAACCAATCTAGCAAACAACTACCGTTTAAAAAAAAAAAAAAAACACACAGAAAACCAACCCAAACCACGAGAAAAGAAGGATGGGGAGGACAAAAAAAAGGAAAAAAAAAAAAAAAAGAAAAGAAAAAAAGAAGAAGAAAGGGGGGATTTATATAGCTTCTAACATTCACAGACAACTGAAATCATGAAGATGTGAGTTTGTTTCAGAGAGACATCCCCAAGAAAATTAAATTCAGACATTCCAACATTTTTGTGATAATGAAAATTTTCCACATATTTCCATAGGAAGCATTTTTTTTGGGATGGTTCCCACTGCGGAGCTTAAAAAGAACATAGGAAAAGAAGTGAGAGCCAGAAACTTGGTCCCTCTGGTTCCACCTCTGTCTTCTCACTTCGGTTTGCTAACGGCTTTTGTCCTCTAGCTTCCCTCCTGTTCTCCCCGCTCCCGGTCTTTCTTTAATAAATCACACCCTTAATCGTGTCATTCATCTTCTCCCTGTCCTTTACCTTTGCCAACACCATGGATATACCGACACTTCTCCCATGGGACTTGAGCAGGCTCTTCGTCCGAAGGACCGAGGAAGTCAGGAGACAGAGGTGGCAACCATTTTTTATCTAGGACTTTTTCCACTGCCTTAATTTGGTATAAATAAATCCAAAGAGATTTTGGGACGGAAGGGGTGAGGAAGAAAAAAAAAAGAAAAGAAAAAGAAAAAAAGAAAAGAAAAGAAAAAAAAAAAAGAAAGGCAGACCCTAACTAAGTCCAGTTCGCGTTCCTTAATCAAACAAGTGCCCATCACTTATTCCAGGCCAGTCCGGGAGACGTCAGTCCAGCAGGAATAGCAGCCTGATCCGACGCCTCGA